>JAFLJL010004313.1:0-17394 GCA_018398815.1 Conus ventricosus | reverse complement strand
GAAAAAAATTGTCCATGTAACACATCCTCCAAAACACACTCACGCAAAAACAACCACAACCAAAATATCGACTATTTCTCCCGTTCACCGCAAAACCGTCGTCACGCAAAAAAAAAACACCCAAATTCAGATTCCAAGGAAGCAAGGGAGGAATCCGAGCCATGTACGGGTTGACTGCGCCAGCCAGCATCATATCCAATAATGTCGGCTGATGCCATCGGGAAAAAAAAAAACTAACTTCACTACTCGGACTGAAAACGTGGAATGATTTCCCCCGTGGACCCAGGGAAATCTTCAGGTTAGATATCCCACAGTAAGTTTCCCTCTTTATGCTATAACCGTTAACAATCAGAACAAGACATTGGAACCAATGAGAGAACAAAAAAAAGAAATTATACACATTTTTAAATGAACAAAACAAGACAACCATCAAAAGGAAAGAAAGAGGAAAAGGAGGGAGAGAGAGAAAGGGAAAGAGAGAGAGAGAGAGAGAGAGAGAGAGAGAGAGAGAGAGAGTGAGAGAGAGAAAGAGAGGGGGAGGGGAAACGGTACTACTTGCTAACGTTACCTAAGGCCAAGGATCCAACCCTGATCCCCTCAAAAGCTGTAATCATCTAATACAAAGATGTGGTGAAGGATGAATAAACCAAAAAAAAAAAAAATATTTTAATGCTTACCCCATCCGGCTCGTGGAGGAAGTAGGAATGAGACAGCTCAGCAGTGTTGGCCTCAAGACCTATTGAAAGGTGTTACCACTGGTCGACGAGAGAGAATGTAAATATGCGGGTTCACGACCACCCATCTTATTTGCACGAAAACCCCCCTTTTCACATACAACTCGCGTCCATCACATGTCAATTTTTGGCTCAAATTAACACCTGTTTTTAAACAATTAACACGTCAAAACTGCCAAATATTGACGTATTTTGCACATTGAAACGGGGGCTTACGTGCTAGATAAGATAGGGTGATTGTGAACCCGCATATTTACCTTCTCTCCGAAAACATAAGAATTAAGGGTTTACAGAATTAATTAATTTTTTAATTTATGATTTATTTGGGGTTAAAAATGAAGACCGAACTAGCTACAGAGCTTATTAATATACTTTACGAGTTGGATTGGGAGAGGGGAGGTGATAAAGATCAGTTAAAGAACAGGTTTGAAGAATTAATTACTGATCTTTTTAATCGCATAGACATGCGAGAAAGTGTTAAGCAGGCCATAAGTAAAATACCAGATTCTTGGCCCCAACCAATTATAAAGTTATTTGCCATTTTTAGTTGATATATAGCTTCTGAAGATGCTAATCTAACTGTTTCTACTGGCCCCGAAGGAGTAACTATTTGCTTTAATGAAGATCAATTTTACGACTAACAACAAATGCTCACTGAAGAGGAGCGCTTACTTACTTAATTTTGTATTTATGATTTTAATCTGGCTTTTAAAAAATGAACCCCCGCGTAGTTATAATGCTTACAGAAATATTTGATGATTTTGGGTGGGCGATTAGTGCAGGAGTTGATAAAGAAGAGTTAAAGACCGTGTTTGATGAATTTATAACAGAACTTATTGAAAGTTTAACTATACGAGAAAGCGTAATGGAAGTCATTAGTAAAATCTCAGAGTCTTGTCCTAAACCAATTATAAAGTTTTTTTGCCATTTTACTTGATAATATTGCCCCTGAAGATGCTGACTTGCATGTGTCTGATGATCTTGAAGGAGTAACTGTTACCTTTAAACCTGAACAGTTTTTACAATTAGAAAAGGTGAACTATGAATAACAGCTGAATTTACAATTACTTTTTATTTATTTAGATTTTAAAAAATGGCTGTCGAACTCAGTGAATCTGATTAAAGGATTGTAATGAAACTATTATGACGAGACAATGAAAGTGTTAAACATTGATTTTAGTGAATTTGGGTTTGAGGATGATATAGACAATATAATAAAAGATCATAGTGAACTATTTAACGAAGCAACCAAAGTGATGAACATTGACTGTAGTGATTCAGAAAAAAGCTAAAATGCTGGCGGAAGTTATTATAAGGTTAACGTGCCTTGAAGTGTTGCAACGCTTGGGTGAAGAAAAAAGCTTGTTTTACTTACTTTTATATACATTATTTTTTGATTTACGTAAATATTTTGGCTTTAAAAATGACGACCGCAAGTAAATCCGGGGACAGAAACTATAAACGATGGAAAAAATATTCAGTAGTGACAAACAAATAAGCAATATGTTTAGTGAGGCGGACATGGACATCATTAACCCTACAAATGTACATGAAAGCGTGGCACATGCTATCTCTAAAATCCAGAGTCTCTTCAGATGGACCCGCCAGTAAAAGTGCTGTTTGGCCGTTCTGATTGATTATATAACGCCTGATGATACTAACATGCCAGTCTGGTTTCAACAAGGCAGAAAGAAGTAATTAGTTATCACGACTTTAACTCTAACTGGGCTGACTACATGCTTACACAGTTTAACCATGCAAGTGAGGAGGCAAAGTTAAGGGGTTCTGGTTGGTCTGAAGGGACAGTCCTTGAAATCAGATTGAGGCAAAACAAAGTTCTATCCTATAGTAGGCAATTCTTACATTTCTCTTCCAAAAGAGTAGAGTTAAAACGGGCAGTCTTAACATACATAATTCTGACAACATGTGTTTTATTGGTGTGTTTTTAGCGCATTTACATCCTGTCAAAAATCATGCAAAACAGAGTTTCCAATTATGAAGCATATAAACAAGAGCTGAACTTTGATAACATAACCTTTCCAGTAAGTATAGAAAGTATATCTCAGTTTGAAGAACAAAACAAACCAATCACTGTAAGCGTATACACATGGTCTGTAGTAGATAATCTAGTGCCTCTAAGGGTTTCTCCCAACGCTCCTACTTTAGGCGAACCACTTGACAAGCATGTAGACTTGATACTGTTTGAAGATAGTGCAAAGAGCCATTATGATTAATCAGAACAATAAGCAGACTGTTAGAATTACATCAAAGCATAAATCTAAACAAGAGCTTTGTAGAAGGTGTTTGGTCAGAATCCCCCACTATAGAAGCAGCTGCCAGTCATAGAACTCATGTAAAAGTTTTGTAGACTGTGAAACTAAACTCCTCACACCTAAACCAGGGTCTAAAGTTAGCTTTAAAAATGTACACAAAATGCAGATGAGCCATACGTAGTTTATGCTGACTTTGAATCAATCTTGCCGCAGTACTATGGCCCACAACAGCAAGAACAAAAAAAACCTTATTAACCCACCCATCAGATCTGTTCTTATGCGTTTTATTGTTGTTAGGTCAGATGGGTACACACACGCCCAAAGATTTATAGAAGCCCCAACGCAGCTAGTAAATTCTTAGAGCAGATGAAACAACTTCGCAATCAGTTATCCAACCAACTAAATCTTTCAGGCATTGTATGACTCCTGAAGACCAGAACGTTATGACTCATCTACACACTGCTGGATATGTAACAGAGAATTATTAGGCAACGCAGTGAAGAGACCACGATCACATTACTGGAAAGTTCAGAGGGACGGCACACAACAATTGTAATCTCAGCTTAAGGTTGATCCTAAGACATGGAAGCTGCCTATCTTCTTTCAAACCTACGAGGCTACGATTCTCATTTTATCATGCAAGCAGTGACTTCTGAATATAAGAGGGTTACCTGCATTGCACAATCTTCAGAAAAGTACATGACTTTTACTCTTGACTGTTTATCCTTTTATGACTCTGCCCAACATCTGATGGGGAGTTTAGACAAGTTAGCAGGATCTTTACAAGACTATCCAATAACTAAACAATACTTTGATCCATCTTTAGTGCGTAAAGGCGTCTATCCTTATGAATAACATGAACTCGTGGGATAGGTTTGATGAAGACTCACTTCCTCCTAAAGGTGCTTTCTTTTCTAGTCTTAGAGGCAAAGACATAACTGATCTGACTATGAATACGCACAGAAAGCCTGGACAGAATTACACTGTGAACAATGGTGACTATCATGATCAGTATCTATTGGCTGACGTGTGTTTATTAGCAGATGTCTTTCAGAATTACAGAACTACATGCATGAAACATTACAGCTTAGACTCATCACATTACATCTCTGCGCCCGGCTTTCTTGGGACGCCTTCTTAAAGTCTACAAACATCCAGATTGACTTAATATCTGATCTGCCCACACTTCAGATGATTGAAGATGGGTTGAGGGAGGTATTAGCATGGCCTCGCATCCTTACTGCAAAGCCAACAACAAATATTTAGACGACTATGATCCCACTAAACCATCCAACTATCTAATGTACTTAGACGCCCAACAATCTGTATGGGTGGGCTATGAGTCAACACTCCACTGAGAAACTTTACAATGATAAAAGGACCTCATGATGTCAATACTGTGTTAAGTATGTTGTCACAGCATTCCAGCTAATAATCCAATAGGGCTAATCTTGGAAGTAGACTTAGAATATCCTTATGAACTACACGATCTCCATAACGATTACCCCTAGCCGCAGAAAGATTAAAGATGAGTCCTATCGAACCTCCTAAACTTGTACCCAACCTTCGCAACAAAACTAAATATGTGTGTCATTACAGACTGTTACAGTTTTACCTAAAACAGGATTGAAACTGACTGCTGTTCATAGAATCATTGCTTTTGACCAAGAGCCTTTTATGAGACCATACATCAAGAAAAATACTGATCTTAGAACCCAAGCCACTGACGCTTCAGAAAAAGACTTCTTTAAACTGATGAACAACAGCTGTTTTGGTAAAAACCATGGAAAATCACACAAACGTAAAGATGTGAAATTAGTTACAAAAGAAAACCAAGCAATTAAGTTTGCCTCTAAACCTAACTATCAAGACTTTAGAAGGTATAATGACAGTTTGGTTGGCATTATGATGAAGAAAAAGGATGTCGAGTTGGACAAGCCAGTGTTTATCGGCTTCACCGTATATAGAGTTGTCAAAGTTATTGATGTTAGAATTTCTGTACGACTACTTTAAACCGCTGTACCCAGAAGCAAGAGTTCTTTATACAGATACTGACTCTTTTATTCTAGACGTTCCCACAGAAGACTTCTATAAGGATTTAGAAACAGAAGTGGCTAAAGGAGCTGATGGATGGTACGACACATGCGACTATCCAAAAGACAACCCTTTACATTCAACTGCGAACAAGAAAGTGATTGGAAAGATGAAGGATGAACTTAATGGGACAGTTATAAAAGAATATGTTGGGTTGCGGTCGAAGATGTATAGCGTTGCGAGCCAGACTTCTGTAATGAAGAAGGCTAAGGACATAAGTAAAGAAGTTGTCAAAAAAAATATATCTCACGAAACTACAAGCAAGCTCTCTTTGAAAACAAGTATTTTATCACACAAATGTTAATCTACGCTCTACTCTCCATCAAGTAAACACAACTGCAGTTAATAAGAAATCACTAGTTTCTAACAATAACAAGAGAACTTACGTCAACCCTGAGTTTTCATATGCTGTAGGACATTGGAGAACTTTAAAAGATTAACTTGACTGACTTGACTTGTACTTAACTTAAGAACCTAACTAGTACTTATTTAAGAACCTAACAAGAACTTAACTTAATAACCTAACAAGAACTTGACAAGAACTTATAATTTACTTACACTTTACTTGTAAATTACTTGCACTTAACTTAAAAGTACTTTCATATAAACTAACTTAACTTGTACTTATCTAGTTCTTAACTTGTACTTTATCTAGTTCTTAAAAAACTATTCCATAGAAAATGGGTCTACAGCAGGAGGTTGCACTTTTTTGCAGAAGCTGGTTCTTCTTCTTTTACTGTTTTTTGTGGGGGTTTGCGACTTTGCTGCTAAGTATGGCGTTAGACATTTGTATGCTAAAACTCCCCCACCAACAACAACAGCAGCCAATAACATAATAATACATCTTATCGTTTGTTTGTGATGTGTTTTGTTAATTGAGTGTGTTGTTGCTGGCGGTGATGTTGTATTACTATCTAACAATTTTTGTTTTGCTGATTGGTTTGCTTTTTGCAGTCTGTTCCATTCGGCTAGTTTACGCCCAGCCTCAATACGCCCAGGATTTTTAGTTTTAGTAACATTACTCACTTGTGGCACATTCACTTGGGGTGCATTCTGCTCCTTCGGAGGCCTGCAGACTGTCCTGCGGGGTCTTCTTCTCCTGATCGCATCATTTTTTTATTGCGATTAAATTTAATATGATCAAAATTAATATGATTAAAAGTAATTAATCCCATGATGAATGGCATAACATTGTCCCAAATCTGTAATACATGTCACATGCAAGAGTTTCTAGTGACTTGTTTAAAACCGGATCTTGCGATAAGTCATATTTTAAATCTTCTTCTGAATCAACCGCGCTATCTTACTTACTAACTTAGCATATAGACTAATCATTGTCTGACCCACTGATCTAACCATTTTTGACCCTAGCTGTGCTTCGTCCCTACCCTTTTAAAAGTTTATTTACACGGCCGCCCCCAACCCAACCACGGGCCACAAATTTAGTTCATTAAAGTTTCCCTTTTTAAACCCCAGCTAGGCCCGAAAACAAAAGTCAGCCACCGAAACTTCCAGCGCGCGATCTTTCCTCAGCGAACCGCTTTTTGTTTGGACGCTTCAAAGGAGGGTGCAACATCTTAAGTTATTTTTACTTTTTCAGGGGTTTTTTTGAACTAAAATTTCTGTACGGGGAAAAATAGGGGAAAAGTGATTTTTGGGTGTGACAAAAGCTGGCTTTTCGCATTCCCTCTAGATTTCCAAAAAAATTCGTTTTTAAAACTTCTCCCAAAAAATTTGGAGGGGGAAAAACCTAGGCTATAGCCTGCCGGGGGGCGCCCGGTGCGTCTTTTGGCCTGCCGATGTGCTGGGCGGGTTTTTGATGAGTGTTTGTGAGCCAAAAGGGGCCCCGGCCAGGCGTTGGAAAAAAATTTTTGGGAATGAAAATTTAAATTGGGCTTTTGAAAAAGGGGGGGGCCGTATTTAAAAACCTTTTAGTATATTACAAAATTTTTATTGTTGCTACAAAAATATTTACAATTTGCATTTAGAGCAACTAGGCCAAAATTAAAAGGGGAAACGTAGAGGATAACTTTAATTTTACTACAACAAAAAAAATTACTATGTTTAACAGAAATTTGGTTAGGCATAACAATAAAAAGGGAAAAAATTTTTTTAATTAAAAAAATTTACTTCTTTTTCCAATCACAACCTTTATTTCTATCCAAATTCAAATTAAAGTGTGTTTTGGGTTTGTCCCAATTAGGGTGTTTTGTGTGTGTGTGTGTGTGTTTTTGGGGTTTTGTGTGGTGTGTGTTGGTGGGGGTTGGTGTGTTTTGTTGGCGGCGTGGGGTGCGTCGTGCTTCGTGGTGCGTCCCCGTGCGTGGGTGCGTGCTTGCGTTGTGTTTGTGTTTTGGGGGTGTGAGAGAGAGAGAAGAGAAGAGGGGCGAGAAGGGATAGAGGGGAGGGGGGGATGGCCAAAAGGGATTAGGGAAATCAAAAGGGTCATTCATATTTAACTTTTTAAAATTTTTTAAAAGGCCCCTTGGGGTGACGGGGGGGGAAAAAGGTTTCCTAAGAGATCAAAGAAAGAAAAAACAAATCATTGGGAAAAGTGTTTGAGTGTTGCTTCTGAAAAAAAACAAATTTAAATGTAAAATTTTTCGGAAATGGGGAGGAAGTAAAAACAAAAATTTTTTGTGTGTTTTTTTAAAAAAACCTTTGAAAAAATCTACAAACCGCAAACTTTAAACTACGCAAAGACCCGTGCATTGGCAAATTTTTGAAAAAACCCCAAAAATTATGGACCTTTTTTGACCCCAGTTTATCTGTCACCCATGTGCCTATGCACTCACTTTCAACAGCAAAGTAAAGGGGGGGAACCCAAAGAAAAAGTTAAAGAAATCGGGCCTTTTCTCAAACAGTATTCCCAACCCCCAAATGGGAAAGTGCCAATCAAATCTTTCTTATAGGGATTTTTCCCCATTTTTCGGGTCTCATCCGGGGCCACTAAAACCCCTCCGGCCCAAAAGCATTTAGTTCTGTATCATTGCAGCCCCCCAGCGCCATAAATTTGGAAGCATTATCTCCAGCCCAAAAAAAAAAGGTTTCCCTTTTTTTTCACACTGTTTAAACCATAAACTCCCCCCAAAAGTTTTCAAGACCGCATAGTGCGGGACCGTCCCCAAATGGCTTTAAACAAAGCATTGTCCCGTTCAAAAAAAATCCTCCGGGGCCTTTTTAGTCAGCTGAAGGCCCCACTGAAAAACACAGAAAAAGGGCTTATTTCACAAAACTTGCCCGTTTTTAAAGCTCCCCAAGCCCAGTGAAAAAATGACTGTCAAAATCCCAAAAAATGGTGGACAGCCGTTGTGCTGAAAAAAAATTAAAAAACCGGGGGAAAGCACCCGTGAAGTTTCAAAACCCCAAATCGGGGAAGAACAAGCAAAAAAAAATGAAAAAAATTCTTTGAATGTATCAGGGACACGGAACAAATGCGGAAAACGGGCAGGGCCCCTTGAACTAAAAGACGGGAACCCAAAGTACGGGACCTTTTTTCCAAGATTATGATTATTGTTTAAATTTTGGTTTTTAAAAATTTTTTTAAAAAGAAGTGAGGGGTAACAAACTGAAAAAAACAATATTTTTTTGGGTTTTAGATTTTTTTTTAAAAACGGGCAAAGTGTTTTCATGTTAAAGGTGGGGTGGGGGAAAAGGGGGTGTGGGGGTGGGGGGGGGTTTGAGAGAGGGGGGGGACAACAAAAAAAGCCCGCCCGTGTCACACCCCTTCTGTAACACAACCCCGCTGATCTGAGAGTGTAGGACCCCCCTACAAACAGGGTGCAAAACGCCCATTTTGGGTTTTGTTTTAAAAGTGTTAGGAACAGTTATGTGATGAGAAGTGGAAAATTGACACCAAAACCCAAGGCTTTAAAAAACCGGGGAGTAACAAAAGGTGGGGTTTTGTGTGCGTGCGTGCGTGCGGGGGGTGCGGAAAGCGTGTGTGGTGTGTGCGTTTGTGTGTGTGGTGGTGTGTGTGTTTGGGGTGGTGTGGGGTGTGTGTGTTGTGTGTTGTGGTGTGTGTTTTGGGTTTTGGTGTGTGTGGTGTGGGGGGTTTTGTTTTTGTGGGGTTGTGTTTGGGTGTGGGGTGTATGTGAGTCAGTGTGTGTGTGTGGGGTGTGTGTGTGTTTTGGGTGTGTGTGTGGTGTGTTTTGTGTGTGTGTGGGGTGTTTTGATCTTTTTTTTTCTTTTAAAGGGGTCATGCAGCACGCATTTTCAATTCAGTTTCTCTCTCTCTCTCTCCCCTTCTCCCCCCGCCCCTCCTCTCTCTCTCTACTCTCTCCTTCTCCTCCCCTCTCCCTCTCTTCTCTCTCCTCTCTATCTTGTTCTTTTCCTCTCTCTCCCCCCCTTTCCCCCCTTTCCCCAACCCACCCCCCAGTCTCGAAATTGCCTTTGTGCCGTTTTTAAAATGTTGGTGTGTGTGTGTGTGTGTGTGTGTGTGTGTGGGGTTTTGTGTGTGTGGGGTGTTTTTGTGGTGTTTTTGTGTGTGACTTCTGTGAAGTAAATGAAATTCCCGTCAGTTTCAGTTCAGTTTCTCTCTCTCTCTCTCTTCTCTCTTCTCTCTCTCTCCCCTCTCTCTCTTTTTTCCCCTTCTATCTCTCTTTTCCCCTTTCCCCCTCCCCTCCCCCCCTCGTAGGCCGTTTTGCCGTGTATATGTTTTTTTTATTGTGTGTGGGGTGTGTGTGTGTGTGTGTGTGTGTGTTTTGTGTGTGTGGGGTTGTGTGGGGTGTGGGGTGAGGGGAGGGGGAGAGAGAGAGAGGGGTGGTGTGTGTGTGTTTTGGGGGGGGAGAGAGAGAAAAGAAGGGGGAGAGAGATAGGGGGAGAGAGGGGGAGGGGGAAAAAAGGGGGAAAAAGAGAGAGGGGGAGAAAATTGGGTTCATTTAAAGAGTCAAGCCTTTGTCATGTAAAAAAATTTTTCTCTGTTCTTTGCTTTTATTGTTTTTTTGGTATGTAAAAAAAGCTATCTTGCATGTCAAGTTTTTCATTTATGTATTATTAATCATCCTCCAGGGCTCCCCTTTTCCACTCTCCCCCTCTCTTCTTCTGCATGTTTTTTATTGATTTTGTGTTTTCAAAGGTACCCGGTGCATGTCTTTTCTTTATGTATTTTTCTCAACCCAGCATCCTCCCCCCACCCCCAAATTCTCCCCCTTTCCCTCTCCCCTCTATGTTCCTTTTCTCTCTCTCTCTATCTCTCTCTCTCTCTCCTCCCTCTTTTCTCTCTCTCTCTCTGTTTTTGCATGCGCGCCTTTTCCCACTGTGCATGTTTTTTTTTCCCCCCCCTTTATTGATTTTAAGTGGAAAAATTTGCTTTGCAGTGCCCTTGTGTGTCATGTTTATTTCAAACCTTTCCTCTCCCACTTTTTTTTCCTCTTTTCTCCCCTCTCTCTCTCTCTCTCCTCTCTCTCCTCTTTTCTCTCCCCTCTCTCTCTCCCTCTACACACACCACACCCCAACACCACACACACCCACACACACAACAACAACACACCAACACACACACCCCACACACACCGACTTTGGGTTTGCAGCAGTTTTTTCAAGCGCTGGTCTTGTTTTTGTTTTGTTTTTTTCCATTAGTCAGGCTGTTAAAAAGTTCATACCTAAACCACATCTGTAATGTTAATAATCATAATGAGGTATTGACGGTAAGTTTCTGCTTTTATGTACATATTGTGAGTGCGCGCCCCATGCGTGCATGCGTGTGCGCATGTGTGTGTGTGTGTGTGTGTGTGTTGTGTGCGTGTGTGTGCGCGCGCGCGCGCACGCGTACGTGCGTGCGTTCGTGTATGTGTAAGAATTCAAGCGCTTCTGGAACAGAATCAGGGAAGCAAGGATGGTGAATCTGTCTTGCAGTTGACGCCACTTGGCTCAGAAAATAGCTCACAGTGGTGTTGTGGACAGAGACAATTCCGCTTTTCTCGCGGTTAAAGCTGCGAGCGCATGTGTGTAGTCGTTGTGTACCTAGGTGCGATACAGACAGCAAAGCAATGTGTTGTTCGCTATTCTCCACGCTTACTCGAAGCCCTTCAAGCGAACCGTTTCGGGCCTTATCTCGATAGCACTCCAGGGTGTGGATACAAACTGCTCACAATTTGTTTCTTCGGTTTTACGTCTCACGCTTTGTGAAGACTGACTCCAGCGACTAAATGTAGCAGTAAGAACTGCCGTGCTCAATGTCTGATGTAGACAATTGTTGAATCTGTTCAATACTTAGTTCAACGCCTAAATACTGTTTAGTTTTTCCACAAGCAGCCAGAGAGTATAATCTTTCTTTATGGCAGTTGTCTGTTGAGTAGCCTGCTTGCTCCTCACACTTTAATAGTTCGTCACAATCCATTTTTAAAACAATAAAAATAATATATAATACTTTTAAAACCATGAGTTTAACGTTGGTTAATTATGCAGTGCCCATCGCTGGTGTTATAGTTTATTCTACCCTTGAAAAAATGTTTATTAGGAATAAAACCGCCTAACATGGGAAAGATAGAAGATTCGCCAAAACTAGTTGCTACTTTATTTTTAGCTTTAACAACAAAAGATTATTTGATTAAAAAGCAAAATAGACAGCCTTTCGTATTATGATTATTTTAATTATTTTTTTAGTTAATAAAAAGATGAGTAAAAAAAAGATTATCAATACATTTTACCACTCTGCTGTGATTGGCGGTCTTAGTATAGGCTATAGCGTGTTAGCAAAAAACATGTTTAAAATGAAGCCGGCGGATCTAGGAAGGTTAGACATTGAGGACGTTGTTAAGGTTATAGTTGAAATTTAAACTGCAGGGATTGCGTCAAAAAACTTTCTTGTTGCACAGAGTATTATCCCAGAAAATATTAGTTCATAGAAAGATTAATTTAGAAAATATAATTTATAAAAAGATGGCGGGAGTAGTTATGATGGTAGGAGGAGCTATTGTTAATGCATTGGCCTTCTCTGGCAGCAATTATATGTTTAGTAAATTGCGGTCCGACGAAGAAAAGAAACGCCATAACAAGGCAATGGAAGATTTAGCCAAAGCAAGAGACGCTTACGAGAAAAGGAGGATTGCTCACTTAGACTTTATTAATAAAAAGTTAAAAGAACAGGGCCATGCAGAGCACACATTTACAGACGTTGATGAGGCAATGAATGAGTATTATTTAGTGACAGGAAAGAAGTTTCTAACATCGCCACCGCCAGAACTGTCTGACTTTTATGAACCATCAGAAGAACAGAAAATAGCAGAAATTTGGTTTTATTGTGGGCGCTATGGGAGCAATCTAATTCTTGCACAAACAATTTAAAATACAATTAAAATACAGTCCTTCTTATGGATAAGCACAAAATATATTATTCTCCTAAAGGGTATTGGGAAAAGGGAAAGACTGCTATTGAAAAACTGAGTAAAGCTGCTAGAGTGTCTGAATCAGATGCGAAAGACTGGCTTTCAAAACAGGCAATTGGCAAATATATCTGCCTGCCCCCAAAAGAATAATAAGGCCTAGATTTGTTAACTCAGTTCCTAATGACACCCACCAGATGGACTTGCTGTATCTTCCACATGATAAAGTTAGAAGAAAAAAGTTTAAGTATGCTCTGACAGTTGTTGACATGGCTTCAAGATACAAAGACGCTGAACCTTTAACGGATAAAAGCTCAACTGCTGTGGCCGTGGCTTTACAACAAATATACATGAGAGGCCCATTAAAGATATCCTAGGATGGTTCAAGTTGATGATGGAAAAGAGTTTAAAGGCTCTGCCAACCAGCTGTTTTTAAAACATCATGTTTCAGTTAAGAGAGGGATCCCAGGCAACCATCGATCACAAGCCCTAGTAGAAAACTTTAATAAGAATCTAGCTGAACGCCTGTTTACCTATCAATATCACAGAGAAATTATGGACACTACGAAGTACAGAACGCGTAACACAGAATGGGTTAGAAGATTGCCATCAGTCTTAAAGTGCCATGAACAATGAAGAATTTAAAGCAACAGGTCTTAAACCAGTAAACGCAATCAAGTTAAAAAAAAATTAGCATTACTGAAGATGTGGCAGGGGACTCAAAACTCTTGCCGTTTGGACTAAAAGTAAGATACTTGTATGCTCCTGGAGAGGCAGAGGGCGATGTTAGAATTAGAGCCACAGATCCCTATATGGAGCGTAGACGTATATGAAGTTGAAAGAATCATGAAAACAACCCCTCCTGTATACTATTTAAGAGAAACTCTTTCTTTTTAGCGGTACTACTGCGTCTAAAAGGCCTGCCCCTAAAAGATCGTTGTTCGTGAAGAGTTGCAAGTTGTCCCGCCAAACACAGTGAGTTAACAAAAAAATAGTGTTTGCTAAACTTATAATTTTATTTTTTGCTAAACTTTTTTTTTGGCTTATTTTGGGTTTAACCGATCATGTGTTTGTTTTTCAATGTTCTGTTTAATTGCATCAGTGTCTACCTGTCGTGAAGTAAAAGTCTTTCTCCACTCCTTTTGAAGTTCAATTTTCTGTCGTCTGTAATCATCGCCGTCAGCCATAAGCTTCTGAAATTCTTCGTCTGTAATGTTTTCATCTGTAATGATTTGCTTATTCTTAATCTTAATGAACAGAGTTTTGCCGATGCTAGGGCTACAATGGCAGTGTGCTTTTGTAATTTAGGAGTTAATTTTTTTAAAACAGCACAGAAGATGGAGATAGATACAAACAGTATGTCGTAACGACTTTGTTTAACGAGATACGAGCTGCCACTGCCTCCAGATCCGTCTGAAGTTGAATTTCTGTATGTAATACCGAATTATGAATGTAAAGAGAAACGCCTCTCCTTGAAAAGTCTGCAGAAGCTGGCTTGAGTAAGCAGGAGAAACCGGGAATCTCATGCTTCTTACTTGCAGTTAAAAGGGTTTCTTGAAGAGCAATTATCGAAGATCCATACTCTGTCAACAATAGCTCAAGGTCCCGACAATTTGCTTTAACTCCCCTTATGTTCCACTGGAGTATGTCCATGTTAAAATGTTAAAAGAATATCTATCATCCCTCTTCTCCAGAAACTTCACTGTCCACCAAAGAACTAAAACGGTTCTTCAAGACAAGATCAGAAGCCGATGCTCCTGATAAATTTTTAAGTTGTTTGTTACCATGTTTGGAATTTGCTCTTACTGGACTGAAACCTGCTGCACCAAATACCTGACTTCGAGATGTTCCCCCAGGAGGGTCTGGAGTCCGAAAAGGACGCTCCTCACTGCGTGCCTGTCTCGTACTGCTGTTATTGGCCTGTGAGCGAGGGGACGTCTATTTCCTCCGATCCTTCACCCTGACCTCTGATCCACAGCACTTTGAACAACTGAAACACTTCTTTCCTCACCAGCAGGGACTGAAGCCTGTTGTACATTGCTGGACGGAACACTATTGCATTTCTGAGACAAAACCTCAACTGATTTTTCAAGTATGGTGAGCCGATCCAAAACCGATGACAACAATTCTGTCAATTTCTTCTCTAGAGCAGTGAATGGAGCAGCTCCCAGATCGTCACCTGATGACGGTTCGTAGAATCGCTAACCACCTTCTGTGCATAAGTAGCAGCCGAAGGAGTCCTGGCCTCCACTAACCTTCTAGCCTCAGGAAAGGAACATTTCCTCTCAATCTTTACTTTCTGAATCTCGCATTCCTTTTTCCACACTGGACAACTTTTTGAATTTGCTGAATGATCACCCTTACAATTGACACAGTATACAGCCTCTGTACAAGACCCATCATGCTTCTTCTGACCACAATCACGACAGATCTCCTGACCCTGACAAGCTCGCTGGAATGCCCAAAGCGTTGACACTTGAAACACCGCAAAGGAGATGGTACAAAAGGTGTAACTTTCACTCGGACATAAACCCACTTTGACAAACTCTGGGGGAGATGGCATAGCGAAAGTCAAGAATAACGTGTTAGTTTCAATCAAGTCACTTCCTTTAGATATTTTCACTCTATGGACCTGTAGAACACCCTGACTTTCCATCTCAGTCCGTATTTCTGTTTCAGCAACTCCAGCCAAGTCAGCACATCTAATAACCCCTTTCGAGTAGTTGAGATATAGGTGAATAGAAACCTTAACCGTGATCTGCATAAGTTGAGAACCATCTCTTTTCAGCAGCAATCGTGACGCCGTTTCCGTAGCACAGTTAACAAGGTAACTACCAGATCTTAGTCGTTTTATCATTTTGAATCCTGTGGATGAAACACCTCCAAACCACTTACAAACGGCGAACGGAGAAATCCTAGCAATGGATTCTTTTGGATCTCTTGCTTCCACTATAAGGAAGCTTGGCCATGTGTTTTGTATACCCTTTCTCTTTGCCACTTCTCGTATCTCTTCATCTGAATATGAATCTCTTTCTCTCTGTCGTTTGGAATGACTTTGATTGCTCATAGGGCGTAGGCTCAATGATGGCAGAAATTTGACAGTCACCCTAGGAGAGCTGCCGTGCTAGGGAAAGGACAATGGATGGCCCTACGAAGGACATGTGAAGATGAACTCACAGGGCGTCCATCTGCCTGATACCGTCCCACAAAAACAGACAGGACTGCTGTAGCGACTCACTAACGCAGAGCCATTCATCTCTCGGCCAGTGTCAGCACCTTAGATTGCGAGTGACTTAGGGCCACCACTTCGAGAGGTCTCAGAAAAAGAAGCATTGAAAAGAAAGACTGGAAAAAATAGATGAAAGAACAGACTGAAGAACCGGGAAGGAAGAAACAAGACGATATAGAGGCTGCAGATGATGTGGGGAGACTTTATGGTGAAAAGAGATAGCGAAAGACATGGTAGGCAGAACATTAGGAAAGACAAGAAAAAGGGGTGGGCACAGGTTGGTCAAGAAACACCCCGCCACGAGAAGGCCGGCCCATGGGGGCTGTGGTACCAGTTCTTCATCCACGAAAACAGTGGAAGCTCCAGTATCCCTGAGGGCTTCAACAACGGTACCTCCACGACGCTGAGAAACTTAGGTGCCAGAGTATGTTGTGAGGTACTACCTGCGGCACATGTATGAGGGATCTTTCGCTGGGTTTGGGAGGGACCTATCCGAGGGGAACTACCTGTGCAGTCTTCAAGGCAGCTTCCCTGTGTTCACAAACATGACACGAGGTCTCAGTCCCCGTGGCGGCCCCTTGCCTGGGAAGCCAGGATTGAGAGTTCCTACTCTGAGAGCTAGCACTAGCCTCGTCAGTAGGTCCCTTTGGACGTTGTGAGTCCCTTTTGAACTTGCGACAGTCCCTTTTGATGTGACCCGACGCCCACAATAAAACAGCCGGAGTTGGGGTTAGAGTTCTTCCTTACAGTTTGTCCCGAGAGAAAGTAGGGGAAAGGGCAGGCTTTTCTTCTGAACTTGGAGTTGAGGTCCTAGCGGCTTTCTCGGCTTTGGCCCCTTGCTAGCTTCTGCAAAAGTCTCTGCTAATTCGACCGCGGCTTTGAACGTAGTAGGTTTCTGTTCTTTTATCCTTATCCGCAACTCTTCGGAAGCAACATTGAGGAGCTGCTCTAACAGGACCAAATCTTTAAGGGGTACCCAGAAACTTGGAGCCAATGCTCCAATGTTTTCCGCAGTCGTTCACCGAACTGGGTAAAGGTCTCATCACCCTTTTTCCTCATTTCCCTGAACCTACGTCTGTAGGAATCAGGCCCTAACCGGAAATGCTTCAATAAAGCCATTCTGAAAGCTGAAAAATCTGCGCCGGGTGGAGCGAGTTGAATGCTTCCCTGGCCTTACCCTTAACAGAACCTGATAGGTGCAGCACCATGTCCGCCTCTGACATTCCATACATATGAGCTACAGTTTCAAAATGGTCAAGGAATTCTTCAACATCTTCATCATGCTGAAGTTCGGGCATCTTTAACTTGGGAAGAGGTTTAGTTTCACGACCCCCCTCCCTCTCGCGAAGGGATAACCTGTCCAAAATCAGTTCTAACACCCCCTCCTCTCCTGTTCTCTCACCCTTTCCTGCTCTAACCGTTGTTCCTCCTGCCATCTCTCCCTCCTCAATCTCTCCTCCTCTCTCTGCATTTCCCTCGCCAACCTCTGTTCCTCCCTTATTCTCTCCCTCTCCCTCTCCTCTCCCTCTGCCGGCGTTCTTCCCTCATCCTATCCCTCTCTCTTCTTCTTGTATAAACATCAAGAGAGGTGTTAGGTCCGGCCTTTGGAGACAGAGGGAGAAGTATTCGGGAGTCAGAGGAGTCTGCAGACTTGTAGCACCCTGAGCGCCTCAGACCGAAGAGTACTCATAAAGGCGGCTCTTTCTGGGGCTTGTCCTTTTGGCCTTAATTTTTGTTTTTCC
>JAFLJL010004312.1:20294-37567 GCA_018398815.1 Conus ventricosus | reverse complement strand
ACAGGCGGTTCACTCGCATCTACCCGCAACTGCCCGAGTACGACGACGAGAAGGAGATCTACCGCAAGGCGTTCTACAACCGCGCGGAAGAGATGACGACCGGGGAATTGCGGAACTTTGAGCGTCCGATTGTTGACCTGATTCAACGGTACAAGGACGGTCGGTGGAGGGATGTGAGGCAATTGACTACGCCTTCTTTTTCAGTGAAGGGAGTGCTGATTGCCACTGGATGACGGGAGGTTCCTCAAGCCTATGACCAAGCCTGCAGCGTCTACAAAGGTGTACCCCAAGCCTACAAAGATGTACCCAAGCCTACAAAGGTGTACCCTAAGCCAACAATAACTGGAACGGTTTCAGGATCCCAAGAAGACATGAACTCTTACACAGAGAGAGAGAGGGAGTAGCAAAGATGTTGAGGGACATAATAAAACAGTGTTACGTGCCTGCGTGTGTGGTGTCTGCGTGAAGCAGAACATGACAACAGAGAGAGAGAGAGAGAGAGAGAGAGAGACAGAGTTAAAACTACCTATGAGAAGACGTAAATTGCGTGGAAGAATGAAGCTCTGAGAGTGATCTCCCCTCTGACCGGAAATGGTCTGAGAGTGATCCCCTTCCGGTTTTTAAATATGGCGGCACTTCCGGTAAAAACTAAAAAACGATTTGCAAAAACGATTCGACATAATTTTTTTTTCTCCAGAGAAAAATGAAAGAGAGAGAGACAGAGAGAGAGAGAGAGAAGAGAGAGAGAGAGAGAGAAAACAGACAGCTGGAGACACACGCAGATCAAGTGAGACAAGAGAGAGAGAGAAAGGAATGTGAGAATTTAAGGTGTGTGTGTCTGTCTGTCTGTCTGTCTGAAGGACGAGACAAGAGAGAGAGAGAAAGGAATGTGAGAATTTAAGGTGTGTGTGTCTGTCTGTCCGTCTGTCTGAAGGAGTCACACAGAGACGGAGATGAACAGTAAGTCTAGCACGCAGAGAAGTGAGAATTTCTTTTCCGATGGGGGGTAGGGGGTCAGCGGAGATCTTTCAGAGACTCTAGAGACACTCTGGAGATCTTTAGATGAGAGGAGACGTGGAGACTAGACTCTGGAGATTGACGCCCCGAGGGGGTAGGGGGTCAGCGGAGATTTAGAAGAGATCTTTCAGAGACTCTAGAGACACTCTGCACTCTGGAGATCCTCGTGTCTCTCTACGCTGTCGGAGAGACTGAGAGATTAGGGAGACGTTGGAGAGAGTGTGTAGAGAGAGACTAGAGATCTCTTGACGCCCCGAGACTAGAGATAGATAGAGAGAGAAATGAGAGGAGACGTAGAGACTGTCTGTCTAGCTGTCTGTCTGTGACTGTCTGTCTCTCTGTGTAGAGAGAGAGAGAGAGGAGAGAGAGAGAGAGAGAGAGAGAGAGAGAGAGAGAGGACGAGACAAGAGAGAGAGAGAAAGGAATGTGAGAATTTAAGGTGTGTGTGTGTGTCTGTCTGTCTGTCTGAAGGAGTCACACAGAGACGGAGATGAACAGTAAGTCTAGCACGCAGAGAAGTGAGAATTTCTTTTCCGATGGGGGGTAGGGGGTCAGCGGAGATCTTTCAGAGACTCTAGAGACACTCTGGAGATCTTTAGATGAGAGGAGACGTGGAGACTAGACTCTGGAGATTGACGCCCCGAGGGGGTAGGGGGTCAGCGGAGATTTAGAAGAGATCTTTCAGAGACTCTAGAGACACTCTGCACTCTGGAGATCCTCGTGTCTCTCTACGCTGTCGGAGAGACTGAGAGATAGGGAGACGTCGGAGAGAGTGTGTAGAGAGAGACTAGAGATCTCTTGACGCCCCGAGACTAGAGATAGATAGAGAGAGAGATGAGAGGAGACGTAGAGACTGTCTGTCTAGCTGTCTGTCTGTGACTGTCTGTCTCTCTGTGTAGAGAGAGAGAGAGAGAGAGAGAGAGAGAGAGAGAGAGAGATGAGAGAGAGAGAGAGATGCAAATATCACAGCCCGATGTGAGGAGAGATGAGAGGAGACGTAGAGACTGTCTGTCTAGCTGTCTGTCTGTGTCTGTCTGTCTCTCTGTGTAGAGAGAGAGAGAGAGAGAGAGAGAGAGAGAGAGAGAGATGCAAATATCACAGCCGATGTGAGGCGACCAGATCTTTAATGTCTAAAGATTTCCCCTTCCCAGCTGACACACACACACACACAAAGGAGACCGCATCTTTAATGTCGAAATGTTTTCCCTTCCAAGCGTGTCTCTCGCTCTCTCTCTCTAATATTTTCCCTTCCATTCACAGCCGAGAAGGATGTTAAGTCTTTAGTGGCTGTCTGTCTGTCTGGCTAAGAGTCTAGCGTGTCTGGAGTAGCAGAGAGGAAAAAAAGAGAGAAAAAAAGCTGTCTGTCTGTCTGTCTATAAACAGAACGAGACGACACAACAGAAATAAAGCGATGTTAAGTCTTTAGTGGCTGTCTGTCTGTCTGGCTAAGAGTCTAGCGTGTCTGGAGTAGCAGAGAGGAAAAAAAAAAGAGGAAAAAAAAGCTGTCTGTCTGTCTATAAACAGAACGAGACAACACAACAGAAATAAAGTGTGTGTGTGTCTGTCTGATCTTCTGTCTAGACCTTTTCTGATGAAGAGACACAGAGACACAGACAAGGCGACCTACAACCACACACACACACACACACACACTGTCACACTGTCACTCTTGCATACCCGCATTCATGACAGCATTTACTCCATACGCACACGCAATCTTTCCAATCACCCAAAAGGAGCACTACCGAATGTTTTTCTTCTCCCCCTCTCCTTCAGGGAAAACACTTTACTAATCACAACAACAACTTGTAAACAGATGTTACACCTGTATCTCTCTCCGCACTGAGAGACAATAAATCCGCACACATGTATCTCTCCTCACACCGAGAGACAAATCAATCTTCACACATGTATCTCTCTTTACACTGAGAGAAAAAAATAGTCTTCACACTTGTATCTCTCTTTACACTGAGAGATAAAATAGTCTTCACACTTGTATCTCTCTTTACACTGAGAGATAAAATAATCTATTTCCCGCTTCTATAAAGCTATGGCCTTCACATTCCGTTATCCCAAAATTCCGGACCAGGAGAATACATAACTCCCGTAATCACTGAGGACCTGCCTGCCTCAAGTAAAAGCTTCCTGCTTTCTCAATTCCCTGTCTCTCTCTCTGAGACAATTTACTGCCCCCTCGAACTCTCTTGTCCTGGAGTACGAGTCTCGACTTCTCTTCCGCGACTTCTTCTGTCTCTTGCGAAATGACGAGCTTCAACCTCTCCCTGGAGTTGGTACTGGCTGGGGCTGAACTACCGGTGTGTTCCCCACACCATGGCCATCTTCAACCCCCTCACGGGGTGAAAGATGAAGGGTGAAGGCGAAGGGTAAAGGGTGAAGGGCTGAAACACGAATAAGGTTCGTGTAAGTAACCTGCTTCTCAATTCAACATATGAATTCTTTCTCTCTTCTTTAAGTTTTCCCCCTGTAGCTTTCCCCAACTATCTATCGCTCACCTGGTAATAACTGGTCAGCAACGAGGACCACCGTCCTGACAGGTTCGAGTCTCTAGGCCATCTGCTGGGTTAAAACTGACTCTTTCCCCCCTTCTCCTACACTATGAATAAAAATAAGGCGATATATGATGATATTATGTTTCACAAAACCGTAATTATAGTATATACAAATACAGAATTCAATTTCCGGTGTAAACAAAAAACCGCTTACTAAAACAGGGTAGATATGAAATCCAAGGAATGTATTTTTCCAAAAATAATTTGCAACTGTTATCAATTTGGAATTTACAAAACAAAATGAAGTTTAATACAAACTGTTTTCCCTAAGAAAAGAAAATAAACACAATAAACTTTTCTAAAAATAAATTCTTTATAAAGTTTTAGTTCTCAAATGTTCTTGTTGTCAGTCTTCTTTCTTACTTAATTTCAAACGAATTTACAAAACAAATGTACCGCCTTATACAAAAAATGAATATAAATTTACAAAACAAATGGAATCACAAACAATTAAAAAGAGGGGAAGAAACACAAACTAGCGGAAATCCTACCTAAAAAATGAAAATGTTGAAAAGAAAACTAGATAGGAGCTTATTGAGGAGAAGGTTTAAGAGATTTTGAAAAAGGGGGGAAAAGGAAATGAAAGGATACACAGGACCGGAATAGTGAGCAGAAATCAAGAAAGCAAAAGAAGCCCACAGACAGCACCCTAGTGGTCATGTCTCCCGTGAAACTGGAGACGGGAAAAAATAAATCACTACACAATATACACCACACTACAGTAAAAATACAAAATATTTAAACAATCAATCAATAAATGCACATTCACCCAAACTCAAAGAAAATCTCGCACACACACCCAGAAAAAAAAATGATCAAAAGATAAGATGTTTATTTGGGCAGAGCGGTAATCAACTCCACCACTACACTACTAGCGTGACGGAGGAGAAGTTGATCCCACACTCTGGGGGGCAAGGGGAAAATCAAACTGAAACAATAGGAAGCGAAAGAAATAGATATTTATGAGAAGGGAAAGACTATTGACTCCCCAACGCCATGTCCCCCTGCTAAAACGCGGGAAGAGGTTGGGGCTATCAGTCCTGGGAAAGGGGACAAAAATACTAATCCTCTGGGGGAAGGAAAACGACTCCTCAACGCCCTGCCCCTTGCTGCCAGGTTCGAGCAAGAGGAGGTTGAGGCTATCGGTCCTGAGGTGGGGAAGGGTCAAAAAGAAATCCTACCAAAAAAAAAAAACCCTTAACGGAGTAGAGCAACCAAAAGAAATGTCAACCACCAAAACACATATAGAAATAGCAAAAACAACAACAAATGCAAATATTATACACAATCAATAATCAACTAATTTCTTTTTTTTCCTCCCTCAAACCCTTGAGGGCACAAATAGAAATCCTTTTTTTTTTCTTTCCCTCAAACCTTGAGGGCACAAATAGAAATCCTTTTTTTTTTTTTTCTTCTTTTTTTTTTTCCTCTTCCCGGGGAAACAAACGGCAGCTACGCCGGTGAAACTGGAGTCGGGGTCACCACTGTCACACTGTCACTCTTGCATACCCGCATTCATGACAGCATTTACTCCATACGCAACGCAATCTTTCCAATCACCAAAAGGAGCACTACGAATGTTTTTCTTCTCCCCCTCTCCTTCAGGGAAAACACTTTACTAATCACAACAACAACTTGTAAACAGATGTTACACCTGTATCTCTTTCCGCACTGAGAGACAAATAAATCCGCACACATGTATCTTTTCCTCACACCGAGAGACAAATCAATCTTCACACATGTATCTCTCTTTACACTGAGAGAAAAAATAGTCTTCACACTTGTATCTCTCTTTACACTGAGAGATAAAATAGTCTTCACACTGTATCTCTCTTTACACTGAGAGATAAAATAATCTAGTTCCGCTTCTATAAAGCTATGGCCTTCACATTCCGTTATCCCAAAATTCCGGACCAGGGGAATACATAACTCCCGTAATCACTGAGGACCTGCCTGCCTCAAGTAAAAGCTTCCCTGCTTTCTCCCAAATTTCCCCGTCTCTCTCTCTGAGACAATATTACTGCCCCCTCGAACTCTCTTGTCCTGGAGATACGAGTCTCGACTTCTCTTCCGCGACTTCTTCTGTCTCTTGCGAAATGACGAGCTTCAACTCCTCTCCCTGGAGTTGGTACTGGCTGGGGCTGAACTACCGGTGTGTTCCCACACCATGGCCATCTTCAACCACCTCACGGGGTGAAAGATGAAGGGTGAAGGGCGAAGGGTAAAGGGTGAAGGGCTGAAACACGAATAAGGTTCGTGTAAGTAACCTGCTTCTCAATTCAACATATGAATTCTTTCTCTCTTCTTTAAGTTTTTCCCCCTGTAGCTTTCCCCAACTATCTATCGCTCACCTGGTAATAACTGGTCAGCAACGAGGACCACCGTCCTGACAGGTTCGAGTCTCTAGGCCATCTGCTGGGTTAAAACTGACTCTTTCCCCCCTTCTCCTAGTGAGTGCATACTCAGTGTTCAAAACACATGACAGCACCTTACCTTACCAGCCCTTGTTAAACTATCACTCAGTGGTCACTTTCACCCAATGACCACATTCGTTTCTTGAATGAGTCATACTCACAATTATTTTGGGGACGCCGCTACACTAGTCAAGCCACATGAATATTCTTCCTTTAATTGTGGCACGGGGAAATGATTCATATCACTAACTACATGTGATGGAGCGTCACATGCTTGATGTGAGGCTACGTCACATGACCACACACACACACCCCACACACACACACACACACACACACACACAGAGACGGAGATGAACAGTAAGTCTAGCAAAAGACGCGAGCGTGAGAATTTGAGAGCACGAGGCGACCGGACGAGACAAAGAGAGAGAGAAAGGAATGTGAGAATTTAAGGTGTTTTGTGTGTGTCTGTCTGTCTGTCTGAAGGAGTCACACAGAGAGGAGATGAACAGTAAGTCTAGCACGCAGAGAAGTGAGAATTTCTTTTCCGATGGGGGGTAGGGGGTCAGCGGAGATCTTTCAGAGACTCTAGAGACACTCTGGAGATCTTTAGATGAGAGGAGCGTGGAGACTAGACTCTGGAGATTGAAGCCCCAGGGGGTAGGGGTCAGCGGAGATTTAGAAGAGATCTTTCAGAGACTCTAGAGACACTCTGCACTCTGGAGATCCTCGTGTCTCTCTACGCTGTCGGAGAGACTGAGAGATAGGGAGACGTCGGAGAGTGTGTAGAGAGAGACTAGAGATCTCTTGACGCCCCGAGACTAGAGATAGATAGAGAGAGAGATGAGGGGAGCGAGAGACTGTCTGTCTAGCTGTCTGTCTGTGACTGTCTGTCTCTCTGTGTAGAAGAGGAAGAGAGAGAGAGAGAGAGAGGAGAGAGAGAGAGAGAGAGAGAGAGAGAGAGAGAGAGATGCAAATATCACAGCCGATGTGAGGAGAGATGAGAGGAGACGTAGAGACTGTCTGTCTAGCTGTCTGTCTGTGTTGTCTGTCTCTCTGTGTAGAGAGAGAGAGAGAGAGAGAGAGAGAGAGAGAGATGCAAATATCACAGCCGATGTGAGGCGACCAATCTTTAATGTCTAAAGATTTCCCCTTCCAGCTGACACACACACACACACCAAAGGAGACCGCACTTTAATGTCGAAATGTTTTCCCTTCCAAGCGTGTCTCTCGCTCTCTCTCTCTAATATTTTCCTTCCATTCACAGCGAGAAGGATGTTAAGTCTTTAGTGGCTGTCTGTCTGTCTGGCTAAGAGTCTAGCGTGTCTGGAGTAGCAGAGAGGAAAAAAAGAGAAAAATAAGCTGTCTGTCTGTCTGTCTATAACAGAACGAGACGACACAACAGAAATAAAGCGATGTTAAGTCTTTATGGCTGTCTGTCTGTCTGGCTAAGAGTCTAGCGTGTCTGAGTAGCAGAGAAGGAAAAAAAAAAGAGAAAAAAAAGCTGTCTGTCTGTCTATAAACAGAACGAGACAACACAACAGAAATAAAGTGTGTGTGTGTCTGTCTGATCTTCTGTCTAGACCTTTTCTGATGAAGAGAACACAGAGACACAGACAAGGCGACCTACAACACACACACACACACAACACACACACACACACACACCCACACACACCCACACACACAACAAGACGGAGATGAACAGTAAGTCTAGCACAGACGCGAGCGTGAGAATTGAGACACGAGGCGACCAGACCTTTAATGTCTATCCTTCCGCAGTCCGAGTGCACGAGGCGACCTGATCTTTAATGTCTAAAGATTTTCCCCTCCGCAGTCTGTCTGGCTGTCAGAGAGCCGATGCACGAGGCGACCTCACACACACTCACACACACAGACACAAGCAGTCTGTCTGTCTGTCTGTCGGAGAGAGAGAGAAGAAAGGAATGTGAGAATTTAAGGTGGTGATGTCTGTCTGTCTGACTGTCTGTCTGAAGGAGTCCACAGAGACGGAGATGAACAGTAAGTCTAGCACAGACGCGAGCGTGAGAATTAAGTCTAGCAGAGAGTCTGTCTCGCTCTCTCTCTCTAATATTTTCCCTTCCATTCACAGCCGAGAAGGATGTTAAGTCTTTAGTGGCTGTCTGTCTGTCTGGCTAAGAGTCTAGCGTGTCTGGAGTAGCAGAGAGGAAAAAAAAGAGAAAAAAAAGCTGTCTGTCTGTCTGTCTAATAAACGAACGAGACGACACAACAGAAATAAAGCGATGTTTAAGTCTTTAGTGGCTGTCTGTCTGTCTGGCTAAGAGTCTAGCGTGTCTGGAGTAGCAGAGAGGAAAAAAAAGAGGAAAAAAAAGCTGTCTGTCTGTCCTATAACAGAACGAGACAACACAACAGAAATAAAGTGTGTGTGTGTCTGTCTGATCTTCTGTCTAGACTTTTCTGATGAAGAGACACAGACAAGGCGACCTACACACACACACACACACACACACACACACACACACACACACACACACACACACACACCCACAGACAGAGACGGAGATGAACAATAAGTCTAGCACAGACCGAGCGTGAGAATTTGAGAGCACGAGGCGACCAGACTTTAATGTCTATCCTTCCGCAGTCCGGTGCACGAGGCGCCTGATCTTTAATGTCTAAAGATTTCCCCTCGCATCTGTCTGGCTGTCAGAGCAGCGATCACGAGGCGACCTACACACACACTCACACACACAGACACAAGCAGTCTGTCTGTCTGTCTGTCGGAGAGAGAGAGAGAAAGGAATGTGAGAATTTAAGGTGTGTGTGTCTGTCTGTCTGTCTGTCTGTCTGAAGGAGTCACACAGAGACGGAGATGAACAGTAAGTCTCGCACAGACGCGAGCGTGAGAATTTAAGTCTAGCAGAGAGTCTGTCTGTCTGTCTGAAGGAGTCACACAGAGACGGAGATGAACAGTAAGTCTAGCACAGACGTGAGCGTGAGAATTTAAGTCTAGCAGAGAGATCATGATGTGTGTGTAGGAAAGCTAGGAGAACAAGGAGAAGTCTGTGTGTGTGTGTGTGTGTGTGTGTGTGTGTGTGTGTGTGTGTGTGTGTGTGTGTGTGTGTGTGTGTGTGTGTGTGTAGGGAGTGAGAGCTGAGAGAAAGAAAAGAATAGTGAGAGAGAGAGACAAACTTGTCGGAGAGCAAAAGACAAGAAAGACACAGACGCATCGAAGCAAAGGAGACCTGATCTTTAATAAGTCTAGCAGAAGCAAGAGCAGAAGCAAACAAGACAAGAAAGAAAAGACAAGAAGACACGGACGCATCGTAATTTAAGTCGTGTCTGGGCGTGTGTCCTTCCCAGCGTCTCTCGCTCTCTCTGTCTGTCAGCCGAGAAGGATGTTAAGTCTTTAACGCGAGGCGAAGCGCGGCGCATCAAGCAGAGTAAACTCCTTCCCAGCGTCTGTCTGTCTGTGTGTGGTGTGTGTGTGTGTGTCTGTGTGTGTGTGTAGAAAAAAAAAACCTGTCTAAAGCTGTCTGTCTGTCTGTCTGTCTGTCTGTCTGTCTGTGTGTGTTGTGTGTGTGTGTGAATCTGTAAAGAGTCTAGCAGAACAGTAAACAGTCTAGCAGAGAAGAGATGAGAGAGAGAGGTCAACTTCCGCCAACTTGCCAGACGGGATCAAGGGGGAGACAACGAAATAAACAGTCTAGCAGAGAAGAAGATGGAATACAAAACTTTGGGTGGTTTTGTTGGAGGAGAAAAGGGGAAAAATCTATATAAATAAATAAGGAGGTTGGGGGACCACAGAGCATCACCACCATGAGCCTCCTTGACGATCTGAGTTACTTGAATCCCGATCTTGCCCGGCCAGCCAACTACGACAATACCAAGGATGCAGAGTTTACGGACGAAGAATTGGAGGCACTGGAGAGCGCCAACTTTGCTGAAAAGAAGAAGCTTCCTTGGGGTTGGTCCGTTAAGCTCGAACACATGCCCAAAACCATCCTGCAGATGTACGTCAAGGAAGGCAACGAGGATTACGTGAAACGGAGTACCTTTAAATATCTCGTGAAGTTCTTGGAGGACGGCATTGCACACGACCGCCTCGACATCGGCTGATGGACTTCAAGATGTCCAAAGAACGAGTTCGGATGTACAAGAACGAGCTAGGCATTAAAACGGGAACTAGAGCTTGCTGAGCGGCTTTGCAAGAAACCAACCAGGAGATACACGACTGGCCTCAGTTCCAGTAGAAGAAGACTGTCATGAACTGAGTTGTATGGTGAACTTCTTGGATTCTAGTTGTACAGAACTTCTTTTTTTTTTAAGGTGGTTAATTATGCGATTGACGGTGTTATGAAAAAACCAAGGGAAATATTAAGGCCAGGCAGAAACAGAACGAGACAACAGAAATAAAGAGTCCAGCAGAGAGAAGGTGTGTGGTGTGTCTGTGTGTGTGCGTGTGTGTGTGCGTGTGTATGTGTGTAAAGACAGAAGGAGGAGACTCTATCTCCATCAAACAAGACAGACAGACAGAGGAGGAGAGAGAGAGAGAGAGAGAGAGAGAGAGAGAGAGAGAGAGAGAGAAGAGAGAGAGAGGAGAGATCTCTCACACACAGATGTAAGCAGAGAAGGAGTGGCTGTGTGTGTGTGTGTGTGTGTGTGTGTGTGTGTGTGTGTGTGTGTGTGTGTGTGTGTGTGTGTGTGTGTGTGTGTAAGTCTAGAAGGAGGTCAGATGAGATGTGGAGTAGCAGAGAGCAGAGAAAAAAGCTGTCTGCGTGTGTGTGTGTGTGTGTGTATGTGTGTGTGTGTGTGTGTATGTGTGTGTGTGTGTGTGTGTGTGTGTGTGTGTGTGAGAAAGGAGTGTCTGTCTGTCTGTCTGTCTGTCTAACAGAGCATAACGAGCTGAAAGGAGACTGAGGAGAAGTGAGAGTAGAAGAGACTGCCTGTCTGTGAGAAGACTGAGGAGAAGTGAGAGTAGTGTGAGAAGACTGGGGAGAGTGTGTGGAGAAAGTAGAGAGCAACACAACACCCACACACACACACACACACACCCACCACACACACACACACGAGAGAGAGAGAGAGGAGAGAGAGAGAGAGAGAGAGAGAGAGAGAGAGAGAGTGAGAGAGAGAGAGAGAGAGAGAGAGAGAGAGAGGAGAGAGATTTACACAGTACTCAGGCACATAACACAGCAGTTCATATATTTGTCTTATTTTATTCTATACACTGTTTAAACACAAAGAATTTGCCATCCTTCGACACGTCAATCGCACCATAGTTTACTTAGGCTAGAGGGTCGTAGCGTGGGAAAAATATTCTCGGTCAGGCTGACGTCAGTGGGTTCAGAGAACGTAGATTGTGCGTGTCAAAATTTTTTTTCAGACAGTGCCTGCAATCTACGTGCTACGATCAAAGTCACAAAGACAAGAGACAAAGAGAGAAACAGTCTTGCACAAGAGCGAGCAGTCACTTTGTTTCTTGGTGGTCAAACACAGAACCTGCAAACCCGCGTGTTAAGGTCAAACACACACGGACAAGGGACAAGAGAGAAATAGCCTAACACAAGAGAGAAACCAAACAAGGAGTCCAGTCATTTTGGGGGGGTGATCGGGGTCTACAACAAATCCGCGTGCTAAGAGCAAATACGTAAAGACGAGAGACAAAGAGAGAAACAGTCTAGCACAAGAGAGGACAGTCGCTTTTTTTCTTTGGTGGTCTAACACAACAAACCTGCGTATTAGATCAAATACACAAAGAGAAGATACAAAGAGAGAAACGAGGAGAGAGAGTCCGGTCGTCTTTTGTGTGTAATCTAGCACTGGGTCTGCAGCAAATCTGCGTGCTAAGATCAAACTCACAAAGACAAGCGACATAGAGAGAAACAGTCTAACACAACAAACATACCAGACAACGAAAGAGTGTCTAGTCATTTTCAGAGAGTAAACAGCACAAGAGAGACAGAGACAGACAAGGGAGAAAAAGACAGAGGCTGAGCACGTACAAACGCACGCACGCACCAGCGTATGCTAAACTCAAATTCACAAAGACGTTGTCAGAGCGTAAAGGCAAGGTCATTACATCAACACTTTTTTTTTGGGGGGGGGGGGGGGGTCCTAGCACGGCATAGAAGCGATTCATCAGTAACAAAGATAGCATCTGCTGTTAGGCACCAACACGCTGGAGTTGTTTATATTCCACTCCTCGTCGTCAAAAAAGATCACTTTATCCCCCTTTACAGAATTAAACGTTGACAGTTTCAGAAATGTTTCGGCTTTATCATAGCCGCAAATGATCACATTTCCCTTGCGCGCGTATTCGGGTTTCACCACAACTCTGTCCGCGCGCCGATGTGGAACACGTCAGTCAGTCCCAGTCGGTCCACTTCCACAGCAAGTGTCCAAGTTGAGGGCCGACGGCCTTATGGCGCCGATGACGTACAGCTTGCAGTGGCGGTCGTGCTTGAGGTGTAACAAGAACTGCCTGGACATCGGCAAGAGAGTCGCTGAGTCTCTTGTTGTAGAGCTTCAGAGTATTGTCCCAGTCAAACACCACATGAGCTTCATCGTCATCGCAGATGTCCCTGGTAGCTTGGATGTAAGGACCCGGGAGATCTTGTGGCCATGCCCAGTATTATATAGGGTCGGTAGGTTTTTTCTTCCTGTTTATTTCCCCCATGAGAGGTACACACACCCACAAGGAGAAGTGACAATAAGTCTAGCAGAGAGGCTAGCTGGAACATGGTTTTCTTTTCTTTTCTTTCCCCTTCCCAAATAGGGATGGGGGAGAAAAAAAAAAACTTCCCAGGGCCGCCTACTTCAATCGGAGACTCTAGAGAGATCTTTCAGTACCACCACAGATCAGAACTGATCGGCGAAACGTCGGGAGAGACGACTACACTTGAAGAGAAGCGCTTGTACTGAGAGCGACTCTACAACAGATACGAAGTGAATTTGACGCGACTGAACTTTTCCCCGAAGTCAACGAAGAAAGACTCTTTTGCATTGTATCTGATTTGCTATATCACATAGCCAGGTGGACTGTTTGTCAGAATTATACCTGACTAACAGAACGAAGCTGCTTAGTTGGTGACAAACAATGGCTCCCCATAACCGCCAAGGACCAGCGATCGGCATTGACCTGGGCACCACGTATCCTGCGTGGGGTTGTTCCGCAACGGCCAGGTGGAGATCATTGCCAACGACCAGGGGCAGAGAACCACACCCAGTTACGTGGCCTTCACGACACAGAACGCTTGGTTGGGATGCTGCCAAAAGCCAGGCGCCATGAACCTCAAAACACCGTGTTCGACGCCAAGTGACTCATCGGCCGCCGCTTCACCGACAGCAGCGTGCAGAACGACATACAGCACTGGCCCTTCAAGGTGGTCAGCGAGAGCGGCAAGTCCAAGCTTCGGGTGGAGTACAAGGGGGAGCAGAAGACCCTGGCCCCTGAGGAGGTCAGCTCCATGGTGCTGGCCAAGATGAAGGAGACGGCAGAGGCTTACATGGGTCAGCAGGTGACCGATGCGGTCATCACTGTGCCGGCTTACTTCAATGACGCTCAGCGACAGGCCACCAAAGACGCCGGAGTCATCGCGGGCCTCAACGTGCTGAGGATCATCAATGAGCCCACGGCTGCAGCCCTAGCCTATGGTCTGAACAAGAACGTGAACAAAGACAGTGACAAGAACATCCTCATCTTTGACCTGGGTGGAGGGACATTTGATGTGTCCATCTTGACCATTCTGAAGGGTCTCTTTTCGAGGTCAAGGCCACGGCAGGTGACACACATCTCGGAGGTGAGGACTTTGATGACCGCATCGTGAAGCACTTCGTCCAGGAGTTCAGCGCAAACACAAGAAGGACATCAGCAAGAACGCCAGAGCTCTGAGACGACTTCGTACAGATTGTGAACGTGCCAAGAGGACCCTGTCCAGCAGCGCAGAGGCCAATGTGGAGATTGACTCCCTGTACGAAGGCATCGACTTCTACACCCGCATACCAGGGCCAGGTTCGAGGAGCTGTGCGGAGACCTGTTCCGTGGCACTCTGCAGCCCGTGGAACAGGCCCTGAGGGACGCCAAGATGGACAAGCGGCAGATCCATGAGGTGGTGCTGGTGGGCGGGTCCACCCGAATCCCCGCATCCAGAAGATGCTGCAGGAGTTCATGGGCGGGAAGGAGCTGAACAAGTCCATCCACCTGATGAGGCTGTGGCCTATGGGCAGCGGTGCAAGCCGCAGTACTGAGCGGTGACCTGAGTGAAGCATCAAGGACGTCCTTCTGGTGGACGTCGCTCCTTTGTCTTTGGGCATCGAGACTGCCGGCGGGGTCATGACAAAACTGGTGGAACGCAACACCACAATCCCCACCAAGACCTCGCAGACCTTCACCACTTATGCCGACAACCAGCCCGCCGTCAGCAATCCAGGTGTACGAAGGAGAACGTACCATGACCAAAGACAACAACTGCTGGGCAGGTTTGAGCTGACCGGCATTCCTCCAGCTCCACGCGGCATTCCACAGATCGAAGTCTCCTTCGACATCGACGCCAACGCATCATGAAGGTGACAGCCCAGGACAAGAGCACGGGCAAGTCCTCCAACGTCACCATCAAGAACGAAAGGATCGGCTCAGCAAGAAGGACATTGACCGCATGGTCGGTGAAGCGGAGAAGTTCAAAGAGGCGGACGACAGGCAGCGGGCGTGTGTGGAGTCCGCAACAAGCTGGAGTCCTACGTGTTCTCTGTGCGACAGGCGTTGAATGATGCCGGTGACAAGCTGAGCACGGAGGAAGCCAGCAAAGCCTGTGAAGACGCCCTGACCTGGCTGGACAGCAACTCCCTGGCCGACAAGGACGAGTACGACCACAAGCTGCAGGAGCTGCAGAAACTCTGCTCGCCCTCATGACCAAGGGAGGCAACTCCGCGCCTCAGACTCCCAGGAGTAGTGGCCCGACAGTTGAGGAAGTCGACTGATTGTAAAGTCGCTGAAGTGAACAACTTGAGATACACAGTGGAGTGGCAGAGTTTGTTAGGTGGATCTGCTCTATGCTTTATGTACACTATGTACCATTCTGAAACTGAGACAGTTTACCATGATAAACTAACTGTTGGGTCCCTGTTCTACTTTATTTCAGTCAGCCTTTTGTGTTCATCATTCTGCTTTCGCTCCCTCTCTGTACCCAGCGTCCCGACAAAGAAAAATAATGAAAGACGTGAAGTGGACTGTATGTTTTCTCTCTGTACGTGAGCCTTTTACAGCTGTCTGTTCTCGTGTGTCTGCGAGGTGTGTCGTACTGCTGTGCTCTCTCTCTCTCTCTCTCTCTCTCTCTCTCTCTCTCTCTCTCTCTCTCTCTCTCAACTCTGTCACTCTCTCTCTCTCTCTCTCTCTCTCACTCTGTCACTCTCTCCCTCTCTCTCTCTCACTCTCTCTCTTCCTCTCTCTCTCTCTCTCTCTCTCTCTCTCTCTCTTCCACACACACACACATACATACACACACAAGCACACGCACACACGCACATAAGGGAGACAGCCAGAAAAAAAGCACGCACGCGCACGCTCAGAAAGAGACAGCCAGAAAAAAAAGAGAAAAAAAAGACAGAGAGAGTTAGGTGTGCATGCATGCGTGCATACGTGTGTGTGTGTGTGTGTGTATGCGCATGCATGCATACGTATGTGTGTGCATGCGTGTGTGCGTGCGTGTGTGCATCTATCTGTCAGAGGGCGCGTGTGCTTTGCTCAGGATTTTCAAGAGAATAGGGAGGGAAAACAAACAAACACAAAAAAAACAAGCAGAGTCATCTTCTTTATTATTATTTTATTGTTTATCTTATTATTTGCTTGCAGACAATTCCAATTTATGGTAACAAAGAAAGAAAAAAAAGAAAAAAAAAAGAGAGAGAGCGAGAGAGAACAGAAATAAAGAGACTTCTACTTTCCCTTATACGAGCGCCGCAACAAGGATAATACAATAGCGAGCACCGTGGCTAGTTTTCCCTCCCCATCTACGTAACGGTGGTGCACGCAGCTGCTGCGAACGACCCCCTCCCTCTCGCTCTCTCCATCCCGCCCTCCCTATCTTTTCCTTCCCATCGACGTAACGGTGGTGCACAGCTGCAACGAACGACCCTTCCTCTCTCTATCTCCATCCCGCTAACACTCGAACCCAAAATAAGCACAGGCACTTAGACTCACAGGCACGGGAAAAAAAAACAACCTTCATTAACGTCATCTTACACAAAAATTGCATACGTAGTATACATTAAGCACAACATTGCTGGTCTATGTGTATAACATAAGGTAGAGACGTAAAATAAGCACATGAATTTAAACAACACACATCCATGGGTTTTTTTTCGTCAGGACAACTCCTCAGGCAATCATGATAGGAACGTTCGTACGGTGCCTAAAATCGTCTTTTTACAATAAGGGCAAACATCTTGGGACTCGCCACAAGTCTCACAGTACAAAAAATGTCACAAGGAAGCAGTGTCAAACTAACGGGTCTCTGTTGACACAACCGACAAAGGCTCCGTTTCTTTAACAGCTGGTTTTCTTTCCTCAATGCCTCTAGCCTTCTGAGTAGCGTCTTTCTCTCCTTCAACGTCTCTACGCTTTTGGGTACAGTCTTTTTTCTCCAACAAGAACGTCAGCAGAGACGTCGCAGTAACTTCACCTTCACTTTTTGAAAGGTATTCATATGTTGACAGAACAACATCTCTTGAAAATTCATTCAAAAAAAGACAGCTTCCACGGAGCGGGGTGTTGCTCTTTTGAAGCCATGCCGTAAATACTAGCCGGGGAAGGGAGATGAAGGTAGACGGGCGTGTCGCGGTCAAATTTGTTGCTCAGTCAAATCGGTTGCTGGCATACCAGTTTAGGCAAAAATGACGTCATTTGATGCCACAACACACATCCCCTACTCAGAAATGTGTGAGCACGACTTGGCCTAACGGCCTTCGTTCATTCGTCCTTCGTCCTCTCTCGGGCTTCGCCCTACTCTAATCTAAAGACCATCGATTCTGCTTTGGAGTAGACTGGGACACTGGTGACGTCATTTTTTGCCTAAACTGGTATGCCAGCAACCGATTTGACTGAGCAACAAATTTGACCGCGACAGGGCGGCGCGTGACAGGCGATTAAAGACTGTCTATCGCCCAGCCTCTTGGTGTGATCTGTCTTGTTATGACAGAGCTTGTCAAGCGAGAAGAGAATGGATCAAATGATTTTTTGGAAACAGTGTGGAAAGCTCTCACGTGCCGCCGCTGACGGCGACTGACTAAGCTA
>JAFLJL010004312.1:0-20194 GCA_018398815.1 Conus ventricosus | reverse complement strand
CTCTCTCTCTCTCTCTCTCTCTCTCTCTCTCTCCTCTCTCTCTTCTTTTTCTTTTTCTCAGAGAAAAAAATTTATGTCGAATCGTTTTTGCAAAACGTTTTTTTAGTTTTTTTACCGGAAGTGCCGCCATCTTTAAAGCGGGAAGGGGGATCACTCTCAGACCGCTTCCGTCAGAGGGGCGACCACTCTCAGAGCTTTATTTGTTCATTCTTCCACGCACCTCTCATGGGCAGTTTTAACCTCCTCTCTCTCTCCTCTCTTCCTCCTCTCTCTCTCTCTCTCTCCTCTCTCTCTCTCTCTCCTCTCTCTCTCTCTCACACACACACACACACACACACACACACACCACACACACACACACACACACACACACACACGCACACACGCACGCACGCACACACACACACACACACACACACACACACACACACACACACACACACACACACACACACACACACAGGCACACAGGCACACGCACACGCACACACCACACACACACAGGCACACAGGCACACGCACACGCACGCACGCGCACAGAAAGAGACAGCCAGAAAAAAAAAGGAAAAAAAAAGAGCCGAGAGAGTTAGGTGTGCATGCATGCGTGCATACGTGGTGTGTGTGTGGTATGCGCATGCATGCATACGTATATGTGTGCATGCGTTGTGTGCACTATCTGTCAGAGGGCGCGTGTGCTTTGCTCAGGATTTTCAGAGAAATAGGAGGAAAAAAACAAAAACAAAAACCAAACAAGCAGAGTCTTCTTCTTTATTATTATTGTTGTTGTTATCTTATTATTTGCTTGCAGACAATTTCCAATTTATGGTAAGAAAGAAAGAAAGAAAAAAAAGAAAACAAAGAGAGAGAGAGCGAGAGAGAACAGAAATAAGAGACTTCCACTTTCCCTTATGCAAGCTGCCGCAACAAGGATAAATACAATAGCGAGCACCGTGGCTTAGTTTTCCCTCCCCATCGACGTAACGGTGGTGCACATAGCTGCTGCGAACGACCCTCTCCTCTCGCTCTCTCCATCCCGCCCTCCCTATCTTTTCCTTCCCTCGACGTAACGGTAGTGCACAGCTGCTGCGAACGACCCTCTCCCTCTCTCTATCTCCATCCCGCCAACACTCGAACCCAAAATAAGCACAGGCACTTACTCACGGACACGGAAAAAAAAAAAACCTCATTAACGTCATCTTACACAAAAATTGCCATACGTAGTTATACATTAAGCACAACATTGCTGGTCTATGTGTATAACATAAGGTAGAGACGCAAAATAAGCACATGAATTTAAACAACACACATCCATGGGTTTTTTTTTCGTCAGGACAATCCTCAAGGCAATCATGATAGGAACGTTCGTACGGTGCCTAAAATCGTCTTTTTACAATAAGGGCAAACATCTTGGGAGTCGCCACAAGTCTCACAGTACAAAAAATGTCCACAAGGAAGCAGTGTCAAACTAACGGGTCTCTGTTGACACAACCGACAAAGGCTCCGTTTCTTTAACAGCTGGTTTTCTTTCCTCAATGCCTCTAGCCTTCTGACTAGCGTCTTTCTCTCCTTCAACGTCTCTACGCTTTTGGGTACAGTCTTTTTCTCCAACAAGAACGTCAGCAGAGACGTCGCAGTAACTTTACCTTCACTTTTTGAAAGGTTTCATATGTTGACAGAACAACATCTCTTGAAAATTCATTCAAAAAAAGGACAGCTTCCACGGGAGCGGGTGGTTGCCTCTTTGAAGCCATGCCGTAAATACTAGCCGGGGAAGGGAGATTGAAGGTAGACGGGCGGCGTGACAGGCGATCAAAGACTGTCAATATCGCCCAGCCTCTTGGTGTGATCTGTCTTGTTTAAGAGAATGGATCAAATGTTTTTTTGGAAACAGTGTGGAAAGCTCTCACGTGCCGCCGCTGACGGCCGATCTGACTAAGCTAGAGAATGCAACGTGTGGTGAACAATGAACAAAAAAAACAACAACCAATCACATAAATATAGACAAACGACATAGCATTTTGCTAAGCTACAAACCATATAAACGGCATCAGACAACAGATATACCAGCGTATAGTCAGCCACCAACTTAGGTCATTGGGGGCAAAATGTTCCCAAACAGTGACAGTTCAGCTTCGTGTCAACTTGACCCGATAGAGAGAGCGCCACACACCAGACAAACTGCGTCTAACCACTCGAGATCTCCCAGACGGCGTCTAAAGTAGCATGTCCGCCGAGTTTGAAGCACATGTGTAAAAAGTAGCAACTCTCATGAAGCACACATCAATATGCAGTCCACCACTGTTAGTGTAGAGAGCGCTGCTTTTTTGACTCAGCACGCGGACCGCAGCAGGCGTCACACATAATCTCCTTCAGTATACGTTTCACTGTACAACTACCATCACCAAAATATTTACAGAACTTCACTTCACTAAGCGGAAAGTATTTGCGACACATAAAGCAAAGGTTAAAATCCTGTATACACAGGTTGTTTACTGCCGCGCGTCTGTGTTGCATAAAGACTATATTGGGCATCACTGAAGTTGTTTAAATGTTTCACTCCTCATAAAAACAGTCACTTTATCACCCCCTGAAAATGTTTCAGCTCTAGGTATCCAGAACATCACATTATCCTTGAGGTTTCACACACTTTTGTCCTGGCGGCGTATTGATGTAACACGTCCAGTTAATCCCAGACTGTCCACTTCCAACCGTATAGTGTCCAAGTACAGGCCTTTATAACGCTAATGATCTTCAAGGCTTTCATGTCATATATAAAGGAGAGACGGAAGATGGGAAAAAATTATCAGAGAATTGAAGGGGGGAGGAAAAACTCTCTCTCTCTCTTCTCTCTGTCGTCTCTCTCTCGTCTCTCTTCTCTCTCTCTCACACCTCCTGTCTCTTCTCTCTCACACGACACACACACACACAACACACAACGAACACACACACACCACACACACACACACACACACACACACACACACTTAGTACTTCTATTCGGTTGAAGAAATTGTTGTAGCTAGCTTGATCACGCTTCATTCAGCTTCTAGTGTTCTCCAGAGGTTCCCTGTAGCTTGGTCGTAGCTAGCCACTCCAGCAGTGTTAAACGTTTCAGCAGGCAGGCGTTTGCAGCTGGCACCAGGTGTTCTTAATCTGCAACATCCGCAAGTTTTTGCTGTTATCAATGCTAGACGTTTTTGCCACTGGCCCGAGCATCGTTAGTTTCTCGCTCGAAGACCGCCGCTTCTTCCCTCTTCTGCAAGGTTTCATTGCGGCGCAGGTCCCGACTCTGGTGGCAGAGGTCGTGCGGCCTCCCGGCTCAACCTCCACCACCACCACTTCATATGCGGTGGTTGGCCATCAGCAGACGAACATGAGTCCAGCCAACTCAAATACCTCCATATCTAAAACATAGAAAAGTGAAGGAAAAAAAGAGAGCATAAAAGCAATAATTATACAGCACAACCGAAGGGAGGGAAAGGGGGGGGGGCTAACCAAAAATTTAACAACAACAAAAAATTTCCAAAAAAAAGAATTATTTGGGCCTCGGCCACTCAAGCGCAACAGACCAAGAGTATATGTCTGGTCGGGCTGACATTCTAATTTATTTATACTGTCCTGGTCGGGCTACATTTCTAATGAGTTTTTTTTTTATTTGCCGTTCTAACATCAGCTACTGCCACCCTATGGGGCGCGTTATTGCACATTAAATTGCCTAGCAACAGCGACGAGAGAGGAGAGAGAAGAGAGAGAGAAGAGAGAGAGAGAGAGAGAGAGAGAGAGAGAGAGAGAGATGAATAAGAGAAACACATGACATTTCAGAGAAACACGTTGCCCGCAACGCTCAATGAGGCCTGTCGGGGCTCGGTGGGCTGGGTGCAATTATTGACAAAGGGCCGACAGGGCGCAGGAGTCAAATGATATGTAGCAAGTAAGCAGCGGTCGTGTCGTACAACCCACCAGTTTCAGGTTAACACCAATCCTGCTCCTTAAATACTCCCTAGCCACTCTCCCTAAGCTACTGGGCAGACAGAATTAAGTACTGTTTGAAAAGAGAGAGAACTGTAACACCTACTAAAATACGTAATTATTCCATTAGGATCAGTGTAATGTTTTTTAAAACAAGATCAACTTACCCTCAAACAGCCACACAACACAACAACAACAGGAAGAAAAATCTGAAATGACTGATGTGACTGAACGCGCCACTGCTTATGTTATAAGGTTCCGTTGATTTTTTTTTCCCTTCCCCCCTGTTTTTTGCCCTTCCGGTTGGGAGCTGAGAAAGAAGAGCATAAATAAACAAAAATAACCAAAAAGAGAGGGGAAGACAATCAACCCCCTTCCCCCCGTTTACCCCCCCCCCCCGCTTTTTTTTGTTTGTTTGTTTGGGTTTTTTTGTTTGGGCAGTTTGAGGAAAATATTACACACAACAAGAGAACGCTGTAGAAGAGGTGAAAACGATGTAATATAAACAAAAACTACTCAAGAATGATTCCTCGCAGTTGATGTTTAATTGACCAAAAACATTTTGGGTCTCCTATGAACCACATGACTTTATTACTCGGGTCCGCAGCATTCCGGAGGCAGACTTATCTACATTCCTCGCGGGTTGCCGTCGACGATCGTGCTTATCGCAACCCTCTGTATTAGGCAACTATTCATTTGAACAGACTGCACGAAGTGTAATGCACGCGTAAGCTTTGGACGGATTCGTCATTGACATCACTGACTTATTTAATCCATAGAAGACAAGCGGTCCAGCTTTGGAAGCTGTGGATCTAATCCAGACGGTGAATTTTTGACAATCTCTTACACCAATGACACGTGATCGCTCCTGTTTGACTGACCAACCAAGGAATGCTACGAAGTGGCGGCTGAAACCGATTGTTCCCCACATAAACTGATCCGAGGCCCTTGAATACATCATACTGAATGGTGAAACCGAAAAGCTCGAATATTTTTCTGTATTCGAGGGCAGAAGTCTTCAGGCTAGAAGTTGCAAAAGCTTTCCACCTGATACCTTGTTCTCGCCGACGATGTGTCAGCCTCAACACGTCGTGCTTAGGATTCTGACAGGGGATAAAACAACACCACTTCTCACGGTCTGGCTGAGGAGGGCGGGCTGTCTTTTCGGCATTTCCCATTCACAGAGAGAGGAAAGAGTCCGAACCGCATTCAAATCGGACCCAAGGAACGGCGGTCAGATACTGCCAGTACGAACCTGGTAGAGTTTCTCGGGGGGGGGGGGGGGATTGTAATGGAGCAAGCACTCAAGAGAGAACTTTATTGGCTGAGTCGACACCCTCTGGTGATTAGCGATGAACCCAGAACGGTTTTGTATGATTAAGCAGGAACCCCGACGAGAGAATTTTCTGTCACCAGGAAAAATAATTGAGAATCAGATAAATCTGTCCCCGCAAAGCCTGCCAACCGCACTCTTTGTCAGAAAATTCGCTTCTGCGAGAGGTGTCGCAAGCATCAGTAGGGTGGGGTTACGGTAAGGGCGACAAATATTGAAGGGGTTGCCGATCCCCTAACATTTAGGAAAGACACGTCAGGCGCTGATTTAAACCCGTACCAGAATGCTTGTTCAACTAACAACTCTCTCTGATATATTCCCTTCCGTATTTTGCTTCCTATGTTTTTTTCACTTGTTTTTTTCTTTCCACTCTACTTTCCCTTCCTCAATACAAGAGACCGAACGAACTAACAGATTGCCACGTCTAGTTTTCGCAGCCTCTTCTCTCTTTCCCCTCCTTTATTCTTTCTTCTTTTTTTTTCCTTATGGATCCTTACCCCCCTCTTATTTCTTTCCCCTTTCTTTCTTTTTGTTACTTTATCAACTTCCAGTCCCTTGTGGATTTCTATCCAATAAGGCCTTATTGATGTGAGAACCCCACCATGATTCCATGAGAGCTACCCGTGTTCCCATGAGGTCTGTGGCGAAGATTACATCTGGTATATTTTTGAAAAAAATGGATTTATTGGCCAAAGAAAGACTACGTTACGTGCTAATAAAGTTCAGAGTGGCTATGGAGACACCTTTGCGACGACATAGAATGCCAATCTCAAAAAAACAAAACTCAGTTATTGATGATACCACATTTCAGAGTTTTAAGCGTGCGGTAGAATACTTATTCCAGATGGTATGAACAGGGGGAGGGTTTGGAGTGTATTTTTACTACGGAGGTCGTTCGCTCTACATCCTTCCTAAAGTGTCCCGACGACACGGTTTGTGCAATCAGTAATAGACTGGGTGCAATGTTTACGGCCAGACAGTCCCTCCAGCCTGAGGAGGATGATGGAAAACAAAGGTTGGGTGGGTTTTTTCTAGAATTTGTAACTGTTTGAACGACGAACGGGCAGCAGGGTGCTAATTGGATAAAATTGCTATTGGTTGTAGCGACTGTGCCTACCTTCGAGTTGTTAGTATTAACACAGTGCAGAAGAAGAATGGATTTATTAACATTGCTCATTGGGGTGAGCACAAAGGGGGAAAATGGAAGGAACAGTAAGCAGAACCACAAGACACAGATCTACGCAGTAGTAGTAAACATCACAGGGTTATGCCATATCGTGGGGGCCCAGCTGGTGTCAGTGCAGATGCTGCGGAACTACCACATTGTAATAATTGCCCAAATGTATTCATGACGTCACATTCACCCCAGTCACATGATCCAAGTTTTCTCTTCCCATTGGTCACAAATTGTCCCTATCCCATGGGTTCAGAATTAACGACGCCCCAAGCACTTGTTTCTGAAGTATGGAATAACAAACGCTTGTATGGCGCAGAGAAACAAAACTCTTGCCTTAAGCTTGGCCCTTGAAGAAACTCTGGGAGGAACTTGCAACTTGAAGAAAAACTCTGGGAGACAATCTCAGCCCTTAACAACTTGACCTTGCAACTTTGAAGAAACTCTGGGGAGGACGTTGCACCTTGAATGAAACTCTGGGAACGGAAGTCGGCCCGTTTCACAATTCCCGCAACTTTCTCCAAAGCGCGTGAGTATGATGAAGTTTCTCCAATTTTCCTGTAAAAGGAGACCCGAGGACTTTCTCCTTCGCTCTTCCTTTGGGTCCTGTTTCCTTTTCAGAGTATATCAAGCCGAATCTTCACCAAAGGTCATCGGATCATGGAAGAAAATTTTATAAAGACATTTGAAAGTAATCTCACCAGTTTATCACAGTTCGGAATACATTCCGAAACCGTGAGTACTATTCTTAAACATTTTAAGTTGTTTTTAAGACTCGCAGTTATCCGAACTTGGTGTTTTTCAGCAGAAATTTCCTCAAAGAACACACTCTCAATACTGAAATTTTTTCAAAAACTGTGAGTGTAGAAAGTAACTGAGCAGATAAAAACGGGCTTGGCTACCAAACCCTCGCAGTCAGTAAACTCCTTTATCCATTTTTGTAGATTTAAAATTTAGAGGTAGAAGAAGTTCAGAGGAAGACTGACTGACAGCGTTTGAAGATCCGGCTTTAGACGCATCTTTTAAGGGCACTTTCCCGCGGACTTTTCACATCTTTACGGAAAAGGACAAAGAAGGTCACGGAACATCGGAAAAAAAACAACAGAGTTTTAAATGAGAAATTACCGCAGAGAGTGGTTCAACCAGTTTGGGTTGGGGAGGGTTGGCATAGAATATATTTTGCCGGAGAGGGGAGGCGCAGTTTCCGCGGTGGCTTCACAGAATCCATAAGTGTGGGGGCCATATCCCTCAGGTTCAAAACATTTAATTATCTTAAAATATTCATCGGCAGCAACTGATATTTAAAAGCCTACGGTCAGACGTTTGCTGCCACTGCAGGAAATTAAAGAAAGAACGGCAAGAGGAACCAACTAAAACGGAGGAATTTGATAGGGTTTTCTCATGGAAACAGAGGTCAGGGACCTCTACATACGAGAACAGTTTCTCCCATTTAAGACAGAGGAGGAAACGGAATTGGTGTTGACCTCGCTCACTACTGTACTAGAATCTTACCGGCAAGCAGACCCTCCTTCAGAACAAATCATCCCCGCTCTGAAGCAGCCTCCCTTTTCCCTCTTCGATTCGGCTTCGGGCACCTCTCCAGTCGCGCCCGCCACCTTGATCCCTCTTAGGTCCCTTCTGCACCAGACCAGGTCCATGCACACTACCGCTACGGCGCCAGAGCAGACTGCTGATTTATTGGATTCTTGGTAACCATGGTCCCGTGCATTCCATACTAGTCGCAGCAGCAGGCTTCCACACCAAGCCATTCCCTGAACTTCCCTTCTGCACAGACCATCCCGGTGCAGTCCACGTCACGGCAGCAGGCTTCCACACACCAAGCCAATTCACGACTGTCCCTTCCTGCACCAAAACCAGTCCGGTGCAGATCCACGTCGCGGCAGCATGCCTCCCACACCATCCATTTGTTTGACATGTCCCTTCTGCACCAGACCAGGTCCCGTGCACCCGCTGCCGCGCAGGAGGCAGACTGCTATTTATAGGCACTTGACCAGTCACGACTGTCCCTTCTGCACCAGACCAAGGTCCATCACCCGCCTGCCGCGGCAGAAGCAGACTGCTTTTATGGGCTCTTGGAGACCAGGTTCCCGGTGCAGTCCACGTCCGGCAGCATGCTTCCACACCAAGCCCATTTCCTGACTGTCTCTTCTGCACCAGACCCAGGAAACCATGTCTGACTGTCCCTTATGGGGCTGAGTGGCCCCCTCTGCTGCGCCGGCCAGGTGCAACTCGATTATGCACCGGCCCAGCTGCCTCCTCCCTCTGTACACTCGATGTCGCTTCCCGACTGTCCCCTTATATGGGTTGACTACCCCTTCTGCGCCGGCCCGGTGCAACTATATTATCACCGTGCCCAGCTGCCATCCCCCTCGTGCAAAAAAAAACCGCTGGAGCTACAACCCATCGGCCCAACAACAACCCGACGCTGCCATGGTTGTCACCCCCCGCACCGCAGCCCTCCACCAATGCAGGGGCCCTTCCACTCACGCACCCTGGCGCAACCCCCCCAACAGCTACCTCGGCCCCTCAACACCGGCCCAACAGCAACCCCTCCCGTCCACATCGGCCCAGTTTCCAAGCAGCAGCCCGCGCCAGTCATGTCCACAACCACCTCTCTTCTAGCTGTAGAGTCTAGCAAAGCTGCATAAAGTAGGGTTTTGTTAACAAAGAAGTAAGAACAAATTAACAGATTTAGACAGAAGTTATGCGACTAAGCTTCGCTATAAAACACTTTATTTTATGACTTAGGACACTTTAGGACTGTTTCCTGCACGACTCTACGCAAGAAGGGTTCTCCTTCTCCATTGACAGATATGTCAAGCTTCCTCAATACTTTGAGGAAATCGTTCTAACAGTCAGCTGGTGTAAGACAACGTTCCTTGACCTTAATGTGCAAAAAAGAAAAGAAAAAACTTTGAAGAACCCGGAACCTGTGCCAGTACTTAGTTAATTAATAAGGTGAAGCTGTTGAACGAGTGAATGGAGTATAAAAAGATCTGGGATGATTGTTGATGATAATTGGCAAAAGCTACGAAATATTGGTGTTAAACTGTAATCTTTTACAAACTTAAAACAGGTGAGTTGAGTCTTACTTACTGCTTCTTTCATGTGGCTGGATATGAAGTTTTGGGTGATGAAGAGCAAGCGAGTACATGAATGATGTGTGAGTGTTTGTAGCAAAATTCGTTTGAAGAGAAGCACGTTTGGAATGCAAGAATGTGTAATGACATACGAGTGGAAGGAGGAAAAGCAAGAATGATTGCCTGTGATGATAGCCATGATTTAACAAAATATTACAAAATTGGACCCTTAGAGTCAAATCTGGGGCGCAAAAACTACTTTTATACCCATGGTCGTCCATCTTTTGAACCATTTTTCATGCTTAGTGATGTGAAGAATGCGAGAGAGAGAGGGAGCGAGTGGGGGGGGGGGTGCCGAAGAGCGAGAAGCTTGATGGGTGGTTGAAGGATGTGTGTGTGGTTGGGTGCTTATGCAAGGTACAATCTGCTCGACAGACAACAGGTAGCATCACGTGGTCCAGAGATCGACAGTGAAGAAAAGCCAGAGAACCGATAAGACTGACCGTTTATAGGAGAAAAAAAAGAGGAAAAACAAAAAATGATTGTGATGGTTGCTATTTGTCCTGTTTGTCCTATCTTTGTTTATTGTGTTTGTTTCGTGTATCTGTCCGTTTATCGGGGTCTTTCTCCTCTCTCTCTGTCTTCTCTCTCTCGTCTTCCTCTCTCTTCTCGCGAACAAAGAGAGCGGAGCCAGCGGACTTGTGGGTCATGCCCAGAACTATTTCCTGGGACGATTGGGGTGATTTTTGAACCCGGGATTCTCTGTCAGATTGGGGTGAACCCGATTCTGTCCCTCTCCAGAAGACCTTGGCCGGAACCCCCCCCCAGCCCCTCACCATATTCGAGACCATTTCCAGAGTTCGGACGTGGTTTGGACGGGTGGGATAAATCTGAAATTGACGCGGGGCACCCGTGGATCACGATTTTTGTGAAACGGTATCTTGAATACCTGCGGATTGAGCCTATGATGAACTATGCTGAAAAAGAGAATTCCATGCATGGGTCAACCTGCTTAGCTCCGCAGACAACCTTCGAGTAACTGAGGTCGCCCTATTTGATAGTGTGGTTATTTAGTGCCTGGCGGGGGACCGCTTGGGGTGTTTGCAACCGGATGAGAAAGTTTTAAAGTGCTTGTTGCTAACTGCAGCACCCTTGTAACGATGATACGCACATACATAGGAGACAAGGAGAAGTGTCATAACTCCAGGGCCATGGATAATTATTTAGAGCGGGAATGGAGGAGATCAGGCGCTACCGAGCCGGCCCCCCCGATTGCTGAGGCGAGAGAGAGAGAGGGAGAGATCAACAGTTCTGTGCGCTGTGTGTATGATTACATGTATGTTTTGTATAGTGTTAATAGAGAAGAGGAGAGAGAGGAGAGGTCGTTGTCTGCGCGCTACCACCATGTACAGAAGTGTATTATTGCCCACATTGTAGATGAGAAATGCATATATGTATAATATTATTCAGTTTGTGTGTGTGTGTGTTGTGTTGTGTGTGGGTGTGGTGTGTTGTTGTGAGAGAGAGAGAGAGAGAGAGATAGAGAGAGAGAGATAGAGAGAGAGAGAGAGAGAGTCTGTTGTCTGCGCGCTACCACTAATGTACAGATGTGTATAATATTGCCTTGAAATGTGATGAGAAATGCAAACCTAATGTATAATTATTTATTGCGAAGAGAGAGAAAGAAAGAAATTACTAGCTCTGGCTCTGGCGCTGATGAATATACTCTGCGCGCTACCACAAGTCATACAATGTTTATTGATGAGAGATTATATGACCTAATGATTGGGAGAGAGCGAGAGAAGAGAAGAGAAAGAAAGACTGCTCTGTGCTCTGGCGCTGAGGATAATCTCTGCGCTGCTACCACACCGGTACATATGCCTCGATCCGTTGTGATGAGAGATGTTATAATGACCTACTCATATTGAAACCCAAAATAACGATATGTGAGAAGAGACCATTGTTAGGATGAATGGAACACCCAGGACGATAACAAACTGTGATGTTCCTCCTCATCACGTCTGGTGGTCGTAAAGGAAACGGTTCCTGTACCGGATGCACACCGGCCATGTCCTACATTTCAAGAATAAAGAATCTCTCAGGTATGTCATGCCCACTCACGAAACATGTTTCTTTTAAGAAGTGTTGGGACTTGCACGGTTGTGAGAACACAAAACATTTTACCGCAGAGTCAATGAAGATCCTTTCAGGATGATTTTTACGTGGTGACCCCCCCGCGTCCCTGATGTGGCCCTTTGCGGTCGGCAGTGCTAAAGCAAGAGAGTGAGAAAGAAAGAAAGAAAGAGAACGAGAAAGACTAAGACAGCGAAGAGAGAGAGAGAGTGTGTGTTGTTATAGAGAGAGAGAGAAGAGAGAGAAGATGAGAAGCGAGAGAGAGAGTGAGAAAAAGAGCGGAGAGCGACATTTACAGATGTGTAATAATCTATTGTTCGTGAAGCAAACATTTTTATATAAAATGAAAAAACCAACATGTTTTTTATATAAAATGAATAGATTGACAACGTCGCCTGAGTGTGTGATTATAACGCCCGTGTGTGTGGTGTGTGCAGTGTGTGTGTGTGTGTGTGTATGGAGAGGAGAGAGGGCGTTTATCGGGGTAGAGATAGAGAATGTGACAAATGTGTATTATTGTATTGTTCATGAACAAACAAGTTTATATAAAATGAAGAGAATCGAGAACTCGCCTCGTGATGTGTGCGTCGCGCGCGTGTGTGTGTTGTAGTAGTGCGCGCGTGTGAGTGCGTGCGTGCGTGCGTGCGCAGGGAGTCTGGACTCTCTCTCTCTCTCTCCTCTCTTCTCTCTCTCTCCTCTCACCACAACAACAACAACAACAACAAAAACAAAAACAACACACACACACCCACACAAACACACACCACACACCACGCACGCACGCACTGCACACATGTAGAAATAGTACTTACATAGCACGCATCCCGTACTCTCACAACACATCGCACACTGTCCCAAACTAAACATCCAATGCCCGCACTGACGCCACCCGAGTCAGCTTATCGTGTAGCAGCTGGCCCGTCTATATGTGTGCTCCGCCGCGGCGTGCAACTCAGCGATACACAATCCAAGTACACTTATACGCATTGTTAAGTGGTGACGTCATTTTCCCCATGCCATTTTTAGGCACGTATCAAGACTTGGACTGCCGAGTCATATTGCAGAAAATTACGGAATTGTTTTATTCCACCAGTATACTGGCAGGTAAAAATTGAAAACAAGCTGCTGGCATCCTGTTCGTTAAATATATTTATTTTCCCGTTAAATAACACATGCACTTCTCCTTTAGGTTTCTCTTGCACTCCCCTCTCTCACTCTCTCTCATGTAAACACACACTAGTCTGAACTATTTTGTTTTATAATCTAGAACCAAGCAAACGATATGCAGAATGCAGTATATGAAAGGTTAACAATATGCAAGCAAGCACGACATAGTTGGGAAGTCTCTTAAGAAGCCACGCATCGCCTTGATCTGGAAGTCCTTAAAGAGACCTTTTGTCTACTAATTAATTTCCAACACACATATTAGCGTGACCGGAGCGAAGCAGCCGCGACCGGGCTTTATTTCCTCTTAGGTCTACGGAAGCCGCTGGCTTCGTTCAGGTATAGATATTCTGCCACAATCCTTGCCGACGCCTTCGGGTATCTCGACAAGGATCTTGTAAATCATTGGACTGAAGTGTTGCAGATCGAACAACTCGCATCCCTTGCAAGCAGTTCGAATCCATATATTTTTTCTCCCTAGTGGCGTTCGCAGCACATCATTCAGCAAGCATGCCCTAGAACCATGCGTTTCAGGATGGCATTTGCTTGAATGAAGTGGGCAAAATGTCGGAATGGACTTGTGGAAAAAGTCTTTTGAACTAATGCGCTTCAGAATCTCCTGCGCTTCTCGTAAAGAGTCGCGTTTATCCATTCCTGACAGATGTTCAAAGGGACTCGTCGATTTCTGCTCAAGGCGATGGACTCCTCCTTCACAGCACGGAGCGAAATTTCGCCGCGCAGGTTAAACTCTCTTTAGACGCGTTACACGCCGGTCTCCAGGAAGCCCTCTGGCTGACACCGTTGCCCTCCCATTCCAGGCGATTGAAGAGGAAGTTTTGTAAAACGTCAGCGTTCCCCGGGGTTTTGCTTTTTTTGGAGTTGAAGCTCAGAGATTTTTTTCTTCCACCTCCAGCAAGGTGGCGCATGATTGCGCCGTACTCTGCACTTTGACGATGTTGATAGGCAGAAACCCTGCATATCTGGACAAAGTCGACCGCTGACCCCTAATGCGGTTGGCAACAACTTTACACAAACGTGGCAAGCAAGGTTCCATGGCCATGGGGTAATGGAACCATCGTCCAAGACGTACGAGACATATGTTGCAGATACTGGTTATCTGCACATCTGGTTAAAACAGAGGACAGCACCAAAGAATTCTCCTACGCCTTCGCCTGCATCCTGTTAATAACAGTCTCGCAGTCTAAATCCGTCCCGGTGAGGTCAATATAGTCCAAATGTGGTGGCCATGAGCGGTACGGGCTGAGATACTTCTTCGAGTCGCAATCATCGTCGTCAGTCGCGGTGCTCGGTGCTGTCGGAGGAGGTGGCTCCTCTGTCACGTAACTGACAACGTGGGGTGTAACGGGCGACACGGTGCGGGGGTGAAGGAATGCCAAGATTCCCGTACTGGGTTACGGTGGGGTGTACCTGGCATGATTATCTGCTCCCCCATTGGTCGTGCAAAACAGAAAAATGGCCATAACCTTTACACGTACCCGAAAAATTATAACATTATCCCCTTCCCTCCTCGCTATCTGGATTTAATACTTCCCCCCTCTCCTCCTTGTTCCCCCTCCCTTGTAAGTTAATAAAGCTTTCTGGTTTGAAAAGTAAGCGAGTTGCTTAACCTGAAGTTATAAAAACATGAAAAGGCAAAAACAACTAAGCGTAAAAACACCGACGGCCAAAAACTACAACCGAATGACAAAAAATCACTACCGCCACCAGCGACGATGACAAAAAACTCTTGATTTCATTGGAATGTCCAGCTAAATTCCGGACGACCCCACGTCCTCATAAACGAAAAACCAGATTCTAAAGCCGAATGCCACAGCCGATAGAAGAAAAACAATTCCATGCCGCGTCTTGACAAATAAAAAGAGAAATGGACTAAAGTAAGTGAGGGGAAAGAACTTATTATGTTGGCGGGGGAGGGAGTGGAAGACAAAGAAGGACTTTCTCCTTCCGGAATGTTTTTCCACTTAACGAAACTCTTTCTCTCTATTTTTTTCCCCCGTCCCTTCCTCCCCCCCCCCCGTTAACTGCCAAATAGTGGTGTTTAACATTAACAAACGTAGGGGGGAGTGTTAAGTGCGACATACGATGGAAAGTTCTCACGCATCAAGTTTTTTGGCATATGAATTCTAGTTATATTTTTTCTTCTCTCTACGACAGTGCGGTTAACTTTACAGAAAATGCAAACTTTAGCATACATCAACGCGATACCTATCGCTGCCAAAGAAGCTAACCATACCACCGTCGACCCTGACCACTGGTCAAAGAATCTACATCACCGACGACCTACCACTGTCCAAAGAAATCTACCACCGTCGACCCTACCGACTACCAAAGAAGTAACCATTGTTGATCCTAAAGAAACACGACTGACGATTTTAACCACGACAATGCAATGATTGAAGACCCAGCGTACAAATTGAATTGTCGATGTAAGGGTCAATGGCAAAAACTGTCCATATTGCACATGGAAAATCCAGGGGCTGGAATATTAAGCCCCTTGAAACCCACGCCCTGGATAGTCCCTAGACTCTCCCATACCACAAGAAAGGACAAGCGAAAGATATGACAGTGAAAGATTTTTGTCAGAACAGTAGTCTATTGATTCACGCTCGACCGTCAGACCAAACTTACTCGGAAACAGCGATCCTACCGGGAGTGACATTCGAGTGTCACGTACAGGACTGGACCTCTACCATCATGCCAAGACCAGGCTTCACCAACTGACGATTAACATTTACGGATGTACTACAATGCCAGCTTTTCCAATACAAGCTTCTTGAAGCTGAAATAGCACAGACCATTACTACTTACTACGGTTTTAAAACCTCAACACCCCAAAGAAGATGTTACAGCAACCTACCGAACCAACCGAAGTTCTCTTGTACGTCAAACTCCCACGCTCTGCTGGCCCTTATCGTGTTCTTTTTGTCTAACTTTTTTGCCGATCTTCTGTTATGTTCTTTCTTTTGCCTCGGTGTGTTGTTACTTCGCCACTCCCAGCCAAGTAATCACGACAACTCGGTGTTATCATAACACGGCTACTGAAGGGGGAGGGGGGGGGGGGTAATCTTTTACCCCTCCAAATATATAAATAAAAAGAGAGCGAGAGAGAAATCAAAGTCTAAGACTGAGATGCTTGTCGCACTTGCAGTTAAACACAATGTTCATGTTTATAATAAACCTTCTGTTTGTTGACGGTTCCCGTGGTTTTTCTATGCTCTATCGGTGACAAGTCTGTAATTGTTGTTGAGCGTAAAACAAATATAATTTTTCTGCTGTGTACCCCCTCTTTTTATCATCTTAGGCTAGCCGGACAAAAATAAACGTCAGCGTCCCTTGTACCGTTGCCTACCACTGTAACACTTTCGTACGATCACAGCATACGATCGTTCCGTTTATTCGGCGACAGCAAACGATGCTGATTTTTAAAAATGAGAGCTATGATATATTTTATAAAGTCAGTAAAACAATTAACTTGTAGTTGTTGAATATACTGCGTTTGATTTAAATTTTCAGTTAGTGAATCGTGTCCGATCGATTTGTTTCTTTACCAAGAAATGATTATACTAAGCGAGAACTACAGATACAACAACAAGAAGATCAACGACAACACAACAACAACAACAAAAGATACAACCCAAAGGATACCACAACAGAAAAGAAATCCCGGGCCGAAGGGAAAGCGACAACCAGAAGAAACTACTAGGCTAGCGGATACCACAGGGTTTTGAGGAATACTGGGCCCATACAATAAAATACTACTCCGATCATGACTATCTTAAGTAGGTACAACAGAACACCCGCATCATAAGTAACAACAACAAGAACAACAACACCAACGTGGGGGAAGGAAGAACCGTGAGAGCATGGGGGGGGGGGGGGTGGGGGGAGGGGGTGGGGGGGGGAGGGAAGATAAACCTAACCTGAGTATTGTTGTAATAGTTATGAATTGGTTTTAGTGGATGACCGTATTTCGTATTGTAACAATGTAGATTTCTGAACTTTGTAAATTACCTTAATAACACAGTAACTTTGTAAATTACCTGAACACTTTGCAGTAAAATTGCCGAGTAATGGCCTCCAAAAAACAGTAAAATTGTAAAATCCCTTAAAAATTTAGTGAATATACAAAAACCCCCGAGTGAAATCAGGAAATTGGGCATCTTTACTGAAAATTTTTAGCGATTTTATTGAATTCCCTTGTTTTGTAAATTCAACTGTATACATATATATAAATATTGGCAAACTAATTACAAACAATTATATTCATTGGGCTTGAATACGCTGGAAATCGGAGGGGGTATAGACAGTAATGTTATCATATACATGTGCCCTCACTCCTCTCGTCTCATCACTCTCTCTCTCACCTCTCTCTCCCAGCTCTCCCGTCCTCTCTCTCGTCTTCTCTTTTTTCCACCTGTGTTCTTTCCGTCCCCCCCTCTCCCTCTCTCCTCTTTTCCTTCCACCTCTCTCTTCTTCTTCCCTGCCTCTCTCCTCTCTCATCTCTCATCACTCCCTCCCCCCCCCTTCTCACAGTCCTTTCCCTCCTCCGCTCTTTCCCGCTTCGCCCCCCCCCGCTCCTCCCTCTCTCATTTCTCTAAAAAAATGGTATTTTGATGAGTTGTGTGGTATGTGTGTGTTGTGTGTGTGTGTGTGTGTGTGTGGTGTGTGTGTGTGTGTGTGAGGTGTTGTGTGGTGTGTGTAGTTGTGTGTGTGGGTGTGTCTGAGTGCGTGTGTGGGTGGGTGGGTGGTCTGTTGCGTGTGTGATTGGATGTGCATGAGTATGTGCCTCTCTTCTCTCTCTTCTGTCTCTCTCTCTCTCCATCTCTCTCGGTCTCTCTCTCAGGTCCTCTCTCACTCTCTCTCTCTGCTCACACTCTCTCTCTCTCTCTCTCTCTCTCTAGTTCTCCCCCCCTCTCTCTCTTGTATTAATGAGTGAGAGAATGTTTTCTGTGTTCAGGCCTGCATTCCATCCTATGGTATTGTTTTGAGATCCACTCTTTCATTGTAAATTAGCATAAATGACCTCCTCTAATCTGGTTTATGCCCTTTGCATAGTCGAGACTCCAACGCAAGATGGGACTATGGTAGGCTTCCTCCTATCTTCGTCCACTTCTGCCACAAGGTCCTCGGGTATTTGCATACATCGCGTGTGGATACCAAGTCACACAGGTCGGCAAGTATGAAAAGTGAAAAAAAAAATTCATACCGGCACAAGATATAGCAAGCACCATCATCATTATCATCCATCATCAAATATTATAATCATCATTAAATTCGTAGTAACTTAACTTACCACACCTATACTTCAGTAAATGACACTGACCTCACATTCAATGCTGCGACGATCGTCTTCGGTGCCCTCGCTGCTGATCCCGCATGGCCACTTGACTGGCATGTGTTTCTGTTTCTTTCGTGGCATTATGGAGCAGGAGTGTTGCAATTACAGAATGTAAAGATGTCATTAACTTACTACCTTTGACTTTAGGATTCGTGAGAGTGAGCTGTTTATTCACTTATGGACCGTTTCCCCCCCTCTCCCTTTCTCTCTCTCTCCTTTCTTCCCCTCTATTTCTCTACTAAAGGTATTTGATGTGTGTGTGTTGTGTGTGTGTGTGTGTGTGTGTGTGTGTGTGTGTGTGTGTGTGTCTCTGTGTGCGTGTGTGTTTGGAGGTGCATGAGTATGTGCCTCACTCTCTCTCTCACTCTCTCTCTAGCTCTCCCTCTCTCTCTCTCTTGTATTAATGCTGTGGCTATTGCCGACCGTTGCGACCGTCGCCCACCGTCACTTTCAACCGACCGGCTTCCGATCGCATGTTCGTAAATTGCCAGTGAAAACCTCGTCTTTCGAGGTGAATTATGGATTAACAGCTTTCGGATAGTCTTGAAATGTCACTTCTATCATTTTATTTGTTTTCTGAAGCGTACTAATACCCTCCTTTACCTTGCTGTTTAAATAAGTTGCCCATTGTGTGTGTGTTTACTGTGTTTTCCCTGCACTTTGGAGAAGTTCGTTTATATAGTCTTCCTAAAAGACTGGTTCACTCAAAAACGAGTAGGTCACCAGCGCGCAATATATATATACATATATATATATATATATATATATATATATATATATATATATATATATATATATATATATATATATATATATATATATATACCAGTTTAAAAATAGGATTTTAAAATGAAGAGACTAAAACTACAAGCTTGTTTCAAGCTAAAAACGCTCTCCTCAGGGTATACAATTTGTGCACGCCACCGGTGTGAATTCAGTGTCTCTTCATTTAAATTCCTATTTTAAACTGGTATGTCGCTCCCTACATGGTTGAGCACTTTTAAATGTGTGTAGTAATGGGAAAAAGGTCAATTCAGTGTCCAATCCCATTTCACCTCGAGGAAAATAGCGGTAGATAGAGGGAAAAGATGAGCAGAAGCAGAGATAGAGAAAAAAGAGAGTGGCAGATGAGTTATGTTTGGAAGGGGGTGCTTGAGAATGTGTAAAAGAAAGTGAAAGAGTGGTAGATGAGGAGTCTTATTCTTGAAGGGGGCACTTGAGGGTGTGTATGAGGGGAAAAATATAGATAGATAGATAGATGCATATGATGTTCACATGTGTATGTGTCTATGAGTATGCAACCTGGATGGTGGAGATGGTATATTATGGTCTACATGTGATATTATAGATATGCTATATATGTACATGGGGTTGTGCATAAGAATAAGGTGGGTGGGAAAATTAGGAGGGGGGGTATAGAGAGAAAGGGGTGGAGGAGAGGTCGTGGGAAAGGAAAAGAGCTTGAATGATTCAAACTAATCCATCAATCATCAATCATTTTCCTTTTTCCACCCCCAGCCGGTATTATCACACCAATCCAACCACATTATCTCACTTACGACAATGATCATCATCCTGTAGTACTGTAGATCTCACTTGTGATAGTGATCATCATCCATCAGTCATAGATCAGTTCCTCTATTCCCCAACTGGCATTAACATACTAAGGCCAGCACACTATTCCACTTTTGTAAATGACCATCATCCCACACTACTGTGAATCACACTCACACCACGACAATAATCATCATCCATCAATCATTGTTTGTAAACCTCCATCATTCCCCAACGGCATTATTACACCAATGCCACAACATTATCCAACTTAAATAACAATGATCATCATCTTACAGTACCGTTGATCTTGAATGATACATGATTATCAGTCATCAACCCCCCCCACCCCCTCACTTCTTTCTGAACCGGCAGTATTTACTAATGCACCAATTATTTCCCTTTGA
>JAFLJL010004311.1:0-15000 GCA_018398815.1 Conus ventricosus | reverse complement strand
GATCAGAGAACTAACAGGACACACACAGACCAACAGACAAGGATGGGGGTGACCAAAACTGAATGGTGGTCAAAGGCCAAAGGAAAAGCCAAAGAGGACATGATGATTCAGGAGATGAGAACAGAAGACGACCAAAAAAAGACTCCAAAAAGCAGTCCAGCAGAGCCAGCAAGGGCAATGGACAACGTGGGAGAATGCACTCCAAAGAAGTCTCACTTGGAATGACATTTGGCACATGGCCCCTCTCAGGATCAGCTTCATTCTCAGTTCTGCATATGACCTTCTGCCCTCAAATGCAAACCTGGTGAAGTGGGGAAAAACAGACGATCCTACATGCCCCCTCTGCCATGAAAAACAAACAGTGGAGCATGTCCTAAGCTCATGTAAAGTAGCCCTGGCTCAAGGAAGGTACAAATGGAGGCACAACCAAGTGCTCAAAAAGATTGTACAAGTAGTCTGGGCTAGTACCAACACCACAAAAGGGAAAATCAGAGACTCCCAAAGTACCCGCAACATTCTTCACAGCAGGAGATAGCAAATCATGGCCAAGAACAACAGTGCCACTCGGAAATGCAGGCAGAGTCAGCTGGACGGGGCAGATGACTGGGAATGCACTGCAGACCTCCCAGAATGGAAGAGTCACCCAGAGATCATCAGCAAGAGTGGCATGAGACCAGACATAGTAGTCCACTCTCAGTCAACCAAGCAGCTGATCATGATCGAGCTCACGGTGCCATATGAGAACAGAATGGAGGCAGCTCAAATCTACAAGACTGAAAAGTATGCTGATCTGGCAAACAGCCTGAGGAGAGAAGGCTATCAGGTCATCAAAGTCCTCACTGGAGAAATTGGAGCTTGGGGGTTGTAGGAACGTCTGCATACAGCCTCAAGAAACAGCTCTCAGTTGCAGGGAGAGGAAAAACCAGAGCCCTGAAAGCAATGGCAGAAGCGGCAGAGAGGTGTTCAAGCTGGATCTGATCAAGGAGGAACAAAAGTGAACTTCATAAGGCTTAAATTTCCAACAAATATCAGGTACCCCAGTGGCTCAGTGGTTAGAGTGCGAGTCATTAAGTGGAAAATGAGCATGTCCAGAGGGTCATAGGTTCGAATCCCAGCCATGGCTCGTCCCAAAATGGGAGAAAAAAGGGGCAGCAGAGGGACATCCGGAGTCATGAACCGGGTGTGGCACAACCCCCCTAGAGTGTCAGGAGATAAGAGCCGAAACACTTGCTTGAAGGGGGCTCTCTTCTGAGGACTCTCTGCTGCCACGCTCTCCACGAGTTTCTTTCTACTATGTGTGTGTGTGTGTGTGTGTGTGTGTGTGTGTGTGTGCATGTGTGTGTGTGTGTGTGTGCGTGCGTGCGTGTGTCTGTGCATTGTATCGAATAGATCATCAGAGTTAGTTCCCTTCAACAGGAAGTCGCTTTCAATGCAGGCCTGCTACAGTAAAAACCATGAGCGGGAGATACGGAGTTTATTTTGTTGTTGTTGTCGTACCCTGGCTAAAACAACAACAACAACAACAAAACCAGGGATCATCCGAACAGCCGTAGTACTTGAACACTATGTGTTACGTGTAATGGTTTTGTACGAAAACAAGGAGAGGCTAGTTCCGGAAGTTAGAGGTCTCTCTCTCTTGAATACATCGTAACGAGCATGGCGTCCTGTCTCCGACTGCTGTCAGAATGAAGTGAGTCTGTTCTGATTTTATGCATGCATGGGATGCACGCAACATGGTGGCAGCGGTGGGATAAGAAGAACTAATTAAAGTGTATTAGGCCAGCATGGAAAGTGCAGGATGATTATGAACACTTTGCAGAATTATAGGCTACTGAAACCGACTGAGTGGAAAAGAACTTTTTGTTGCAGGACGTGACGTCAATAATGAACCTTACTAACTTGAGTAGTGTAGCATGTGCTGTTGGCTACTAACTTGAGTAATGTAGCATGTGCTGTTGGCTACTAACTTGAGTAGTGTAGCATGTGCTGTTGGCTACTAACTTGAGTAGTGTAGCATGTGCTGTTGGCTACTAACTTGAGTAGTGTAGCATGTGCTGTTGGCTACTAACTTGAGTAGTGTAGCATGTGCTGTTGGCTACTAACTTGAGTAGTGTGCATGTGCTGTTGGCTACTAACTTGAGTAGTGTAGCATGTGCTGTTAGCTACTGACTTGAGTAGTGAAGCAGGTGCTGTTTTTGGTGCAAGCTGCAAACGCTGAACTGGGACTGAAACAAGTGACAATTTTTAAGTGACTCACAATGTTGAACGCAGGTGAACAGGAGGCAGCAGCACGGACTGCTGGGCCAGTTCCGGGCATAAAACCCCCAAACCCTCTAGTCATTAGCTCCAACCCAACAGAAAAACTGGAAGTTGTTCAAACAGAGATACAAGACTTATGAACTGCTGGCACAACTAGATAAACAGTCTCCAGCATATCAAACAGCCATGCTCACTCACTGTTTGTCAGACGAAGCACTCAAGGTGTACAACGGCTTTCACTTTGAGAACGAAAACCCCACAGTCGCTCAAATCATGGCCAAATTTGACGAATTCGCTGTTGGACAAATCAACGTGACATACGAACGCTTTGTGTTCAACCAAAGAAAGCAAGAGGAGGGTGAAACATTCGAACATTTCTACTCGGCAGTCAGAAACCTAAGTAAGACATGTGACTTTTGCGAAAACTGCAGAGACTCCATGATACGAGACAAGATTGTTCTGGGAATCCGTGACTGCAACACACAGACTGAACTGCTGAGGCTAGGGACCTCAACTTGACAAAATGCGTAGGACACATGTCGAGCAGCAGAAAACGCTACTCTACAGGGCAAAGCCATGAACTCTCAGGACAATCCCGAAGAGGTCCATAAGATGAAAACAGAAAATCGTACAGACACCATGATCAGAGAATGCAAATTCTGTGGCAGAAGACACCGACTGAAGAAAGAAGAATGCCCAGCCTATGGCAAGACGTGCTTCCGATGCTCAGGAAAGAACCACTTCGGACGAAAATGCACCGGAAGCAAAACCTCAAAAGAGAAGTGAATCAAGTGGAGCCAATAGAAGAAAACTCGTCAGACGACCAAGAAGGATGGGTCAACAGCATAGACCAACACAACAAAGACGTGAAATGCACAATGATAGTTCAAGGACAAGAAGTGGCATTCCAAATCGATACAGGTTCATCAGTGAATATGATCCCAGCAAAATACGCAAGAGACATTGAACCAACAGACAAGGTCATGAAGATGTGGAACAACGCAAAAATGAAACCAGTTGGTAAAACCACGCAAAACATCACAAACCCAAAGAACAAGAAAGTACACAGAGTCGACTTCATCGTTTTCGAGGACAATCTCACAACCCCTGCTCGGACTGAAAACTTCGCAAGAAATGGGGCTGATCAACATCCAGAAAGAAAACTTCGTTCGGGTCGACCAGCTGTCAACACCAGATGAATTCCAAGATGTTTTCGACGGCCACACTGGGAAAACTACCAGGCCTTCAACACCTAGAAGTGGACCCGCAGGCCAAAACCCGGTCATCATGCCAGACAGACGCACACCAATAGCAATACGACCTCAGCTCAAGAATGAACTGGACAGGATGGTCAAAGAAGGAGTGATTGTACCAGTCACCGAACCCACACCTTGGGTCAGCCAGATCGTGGTCACCAAAAAGAAACAAGGAGGTTTACGCATCTGCATTGACCCCCCAGAACTCAACAAGGCTCTAAGACGAGAACGGTACACAATGCCTGTCCTGGAAGATGTCATCCATGACCTGAGCAAATCGAAGGTTTTCACGAAGGTCGACCTGTCCTCTGGGTTCTGGCACGTGCAGCTCGACGAAGACTCAAGCCTCCTAACAACATTTCAGACATGTTTTGGACGATACCGTTGGCTACGACTCCCGTTCGGTACATCAGTGTCATCAGAGATCTTCCAGAGAAAACTGGCTGAAGCTCTCAGTGGACTACCAGGGGTGGCTTCCGTCGCCGATGATGCCATCATCCACGGGGACAATATGGAATCACACGACGCCCACTACAAGGCATTCCTACAGAGATGCAGAGAACAGAACATCAAACTTAACGAAGCAAAACTGGACCTGAGGTCGGACAACGTCACATTCATGGGGCATCAGATCACGAAAGACGGCTTACAGACTGACCCTGAGAAAGTGAACGCCATCAAAGACTACCCTGAACCCAAGAACATTGAAGAACTCAGACGATTCGGGGCATGGTGAACTACCTCTCAAGATACCTGTCACATCTCACAGACGACTACAACCACTGCAAAACCTCCTAAAAAAAGATGTGCAGTGGACCTGGACTTCATCACAAGAAGAAGCGTTTCAAACAGTGAAGGAGAAGATCGTGAACAGCCCAATCTCGCCTTCTACAAACAAGATGACAGCCTGACGCTCATCAATGACGCCAGTGAATATGGCCTTGGATCGGTACTGATGCAGAAAGACAGACCAGTCGCGTACGCAAGCAGGACACTCACACCAAAGGAGAGAAACTACGCCCAGATCGAAAAAGAAATGCTGGCTGTGCTGTTTGGGCTGCAGAAGTTCCACCACTACACTATGGACGCCCAGTGCACGTAGTGACAGACCACAAGCCACTCGTAGCAATCAGCCGCAAGCCGCTATCAAAGCACGATGCGACTACAGTCAATGCTTCTCAGGGCTCAGACATACGACTTCTCACTGGAATACAAACCAGGAACACAGATCCCGGTCGCAGACGCCCTTTCAAGGGCACCAGTCTCAACAGGAAACGAAGCGGAACATGAAGTGCTCAACTCATTGACACTATCACCATTCACGCCCCAACGCCTGGACGAAATAAGACAGAAAACAGCTGAAGACCTCACACTCACAGAGTTGAAAGAAGTTATCCTCAGAGGATGGCCATCATCGAGACAAGACTGTCCACTCCCAGTCACGCCTTACTTTGACTACAGAGACGAGCTCACAGTGCAAGACGGAGTCATTCTCAGGGGAGACAGAGTAGTCATACCACACACAATGAGATCAGAAATGAAGGAGAAGGTCCACGCTGGACACTCTGGCATCAACTCATGCCTACGAAGAGCACGACAGCTCATCTTTTGGCCCCGAATGACAGCTGAAATTCGACACTTCATTGAATCATGTGATGTGTGCACTTCTCACAGTGTGAAACAACCAGCAGAGACACTCCGCATGCACGAGGTACCAGATCGCCCATGGGAAAAAGTGGGAACAGACATTTTTACCATCCAAGGAAGAAACTATCTCATCACCGTAGACTATTTCAGCCATTTCTTCGAACTGGATACCTACCAGAGACCACTGCTGAAACGATTGTCACCAAACTGAAACACCACTTCGCCCGCCATGGCATTCCAGACACAGTTGTCAGTGACAATGGACCACAGTTCTCGTCACAACAGTTCAGACTGTTCTCCCACAAACTGGGGCTTCAAACATATGACATCCATCCCTGGTCACAGTCAGAGTAACGGGGCTGCTAAAGCAGCCGTGAAAGTGGCCAAGAACATGATGAAGAAGTGTCTACGGGCAAAAGAAGACCCTTACCTCGGGCTACTGAACGTGAGAAATACGCCGGAAGAGGGAATGACATCAAGTCCAACCCAGCGGCTTATGGGCAGACGTACAAAGACAGTGCTCCCCACCACATTCAAACTGTTACAAACCCACCGCCGCCAGACTACATCAAACAAGAAAAACACCGCCTTGAAAACAAACGGCAAGCAACAGCGGAAAAGTTCTGTCACCGAAAGGACCTCAGGCCGCTATCTAGTGGCGAGGCGGTCAAAATACAACCCATCGACAAGTCATCACAAACCTGGAAAAGTGGTGTTGTCATCAACAGGCAGACGAGCAGGACATACGATGTGCAGACCCAAGACGGAAGGGTTTACCGGCCCCAACAGGCTCTTCCTACGCTCAGTTCCCCACCCCACTCAAACGCCCCCCAGACCCACAAAAGTGAGCCCCACACTACCACCCAAGCTACCCATTCCTACGCCATGCCGAGAATGATGGCCACACCGGTGGCCATCGCGCAGAGGGGCAGCCATGCCAGAGGGAGCCTACCAGCCAGAACCGAGGCACACCCTTCGCAGGAGCCTCCCGGGCCCAGCTTCCTGATGTGACCTTGGCAACATCCAGCCCCGGCCGCCACAGGCTCCACGCCCTCAACCAGCCGGTCCAACCACAGGGCCCCAGCCAGCCGGACCAACCTGGGTCCCCTCTCACCTGGACCAGCTATGACCACCAGATCAAGATCAGGCAGATCTGTGAAGCCCAGAACCATACTTGATTTATAAACAAATTACAATTGATGAACATGAACAGCCAGGGACCAACCAATTAACATTTTTTTTCTTCATATGATTTATAATATAAAACAGAGGACTTTGTTGGAAGCATTTATAAAACTAATCAAAATATTTTGTTCAAATTGTTGTTGATTTAAATTTATATACTAAGATTTTTTTTCTGTCGTTCACGGTTATATTACCAAATAAGATTTAACATTTTGTTAATATGATTATTAGCAATGAGTTATAGCGATTGCTAACCTTGCCCTTTTGGCCTCGGATTACATAACAGTTAACACTCCAAGGTATAGGAGAAAATATTTGTTTATTAAATTAGTATTTGTTAATCGCGTTTCAATTTGATGATCAGTTAACGTTGTTAATATTGTTCCAGAAACCCTACAAGGGGGAAGATGTTACGTGTAATGGTTTTGTACGAAAACAAGGAGAGGCTAGTTCCGGAAGTTAGAGGTCTCTCTCTCTTGAATACATCGTAACGAGCATGGCGCCCTGTCTCCGACTGCTGTCAGAATGAAGTGAGTCTGTTCTGATTTTATGCATGCATGGGATGCACGCAACACTATGGTACGAACACATCAGCTGGGATGAGAACATTACGTGTGTGACTGTTTTTGACTGCCCCGCCAGGTCGGCAGCCACACTCCGACTTCGAGGGATTTTGGAGACTGATAATGTTATGCTAGGAGCTTGTCACAACTGAAGACAATCCCCGCATAACTGTGCAGAGCATAACAACGTTTTCATGTAGCCTTGGTATTCTAGCCTATGTCAAGCCAAGGCGGGTACGGAATTATTGCCTATACGTTAACGTGAAACAAAGTAATCGGTGTGAAGTCCATTCGAAAGTTTCAGTTCCATCAAGGAGGCGTCACTGCGTGCGGACCAGTCCATATTATACGCTACACCACATCCGCTAAGTTTGAGACCACACTAAAGCATGATTTGAAGCTGAGACAATTGAAGAAGAGGGTCTCGTGGCTACGACTCAGCGGATGTCTGACTTACGCATTAGCCCAACGCGCTGGTCAGATTTTGAGTGCACTACCTACAAAGTTTTTTTAATTTTTTTTTTATTTTATTTTTATGTGTGTGTGTAGTGAATGTACACGTGTGTGTATGATGTGTTGACATGGGCCAATGTGTCTGCGTGGGCGCATGTGGTGTGTTTGTGTGTGTGTGCGTGTATATGTGTGCGCATGTGTGTATGTGCGTTTGTGTGCATGCGTGTGTGTGCGTGTGTGTGCGTGTGTGTGTGTGTGTTTGTTGTGTGTGTCCATTCGAAACAGATATGCCTACTGCACGCAGCTTGATAATAAAGACTGGCTTCGCAGTCCCACTATAATCTAACTTTGCCATTCTACTAAATCTATGTAGGCTAATACCTGGATTCTACAATTTCAGATAAAACGGTAAGTCGAGGTCACATACGTATCGACCTAAAGAGGAAAGACTGAAACAGAGAGGATGGGGAGGGGGAGGGGGGGAGAAAGGTGTGTGGGGGAGAGTGACAGAGGGGAGAGAAGGAGGAGTGGAGGAAGAAGAGAAGAAGAAGCAGAAGAAAAAGAAGAAGAAAAAAAAAGAAGAGATGATGATGATGACTATAATGAATGAATGAGGGGGAAGACAGAACGAAATAAATCATAATAGATGAAGTGAAATAAGAAAAAAGAAGAATTAATTACAAAGAAAAGAAAAGAAAGAGCAAAAAGAAATATAAGAAAAAGAACAAAAGAAATGAAGCACAGAACAAAAGATAGAAGACAAACAGCAGCAAAAAAAAGCGAATTTCCTGTTAAAACATCAGTGTTTCAGTTTGAATTTCAATTTTGCTTGAACAGCATTTTTTTTTTCTTGAAGGTGTCAGCGTTGCGCATTTTGTACTGTAATCAATTTCTTGCGTATTGACGTCAAAGATGGAGTCGATAATTTGCTGGGCTTCAATTACAGCTCTGAAGGCGTTAACGTATGCCTGTATCTATGTCACTCGTTATTTCCCGCTGGAATCCATTTCTCCCCTGGTTGGACATCAGCTAGTTTTGCACCATCACTCGTAACGAGTTGGAGTTTGGTTGTCTGTAGTCTGTTCACATTTGGTGATTCAGAATTTTAAAAACGAGACATTTCAAAAGAAAATTGAGGCGGAGGGAGGGGGGGGGGGGGGGGGGGGGGGGGGATGCCGACGGACAGAGTAAAGTGTGTACATGTTTCTGGCAGGGAGTGGGGGTTCTTGTGTTGAAAGGAAAAGAAATTAAGCAGGAACCAATGAGAATTTCTTTTTGTTGTTGTTGTTCAATTCAAATCAAATTAACTGATCGTGCCTGCTAATATCCTCTAAATCTAAGAACCAAGAAATCGACATAAATACAATTTCTAATTGATGCACAATTGTTGAAACGGATCCCAATTTTTGCAATGTTGACGTTTCGTTCTTCCTCAAATGGCTTTTATACAGGGAATTGAAAGAAGAAGAAGAAGAAAAAAAAAGAAGAATGCTTTGCAGGATGGGGGATGGCTACAAGCACAGGCAGATGACCCGAGCTATCCGCTCCGTCAAGGCCAACAAACGTTCTAGGTTCCAGCAAAGCAGTGCTAACCCGGAGAAGGTGCACATGGAGACACAATGAAGGTGCTAAAGGAGATGGCACACGCGCTCTGCACTGTCAGAGGAGGCTGCGGGATGCACACGGCAGTTGCTTGGCGGTGGCGTGTTGATTGCCGGTGCGCTCTCGCAATCATGAAATACGGGCTTGTGCACACATGGGAACGCTCCCGTGGAGGTTTCGGTCGTGTCACATCCAGTGGTCATTACAGAATGGTATATGCCAGGGAGTAATTACGTCCTTCACGTGTTAATGGAATGCCCTGTGTGTGCCTGCACCCTATGTGACCACAGCGCAGGCTTCAAGGGTGTGCGGATCGCCCCCGGCTGGTTTGTTCGGCAGTTGAGGACAGTACTGCCCTGGGTCCCAGCCGCACCTTTGGGTGTATCTTTTTCTTCTTTCTTTTCTTTCTTCCGGGTTCAAGCCAAGCAGTGCTAACCCGGAGGAAGGTATACATGGAGACACAACCAAGTCACTAAAGGAGATGGCACAAGCGTTCAGCACCGCCGAGGAAACGCTGTACAACCACAAAGTCCAGAAACGACGTACTTTTTTTTATGCTGATCGATGAGAATGAGGATGATTAAGATGATGCTACGGATTTCATTTCGGTCTTAGACTACATGACAGGGCTGTATTCTACGCCTCCTTTCATAATATATCCCGACGTCAACCAGGCCCGAGAGATACAGGCACCTGCAGTGTTGGTCACGAAATTCTGAGCAACACTCTCAGAAACGCATCCATAAGTGGATGAAACTCGACTGTGTGTCCCAGTCTTCCAAACTGAGCCCGTAGCAAACTCAACTCTGGGTAGGAGCCGGTCGAGGCAGAAACCCCACATGACTCTGATGGGATTCGAACCCACGACCTCCCAGCCTGGAGTCCGCGACGCTAACCACTTCGCCACGGCGGCTGGTAGAAACGCGTTCTTGGCGACAGTAGGCTACAGATCATGGTCTGGAACAGTTGTGGCTCCAAGAGCATGGAAACAGGTTTAGCCGACTGCATGGAGTTGATGAGTAGGAGTGCGTAGTCGATTTTGCAAGATGGGTAAAAAGAAACATCCAGAGACCATAGGAAGAGTAGCATGAGACCGGATATTGTTCTTCTCTTAGGTTCATGGAAAGAAATAATTCTAACTGCACTCACTTTGCCATACGGAAAGCAGAGTAAGGCAAGCTCGTATCTACACAACTGAGACATAAGCCAGTCTACAGCCAGGCAGGCTGAGGAAGTCTGACTTCCAAGCCAAAGTCCTTGCCATGGTTGGAGCGTGGGAGGTTTGGTTGTGGGCTCATCAGCCCTTAATCATGAAACAGCTCAGGAGATCTGGAGAGAAAAGAAAATGAGGACCTGAACCCTCAAGGCAATGGCAGAGGAAGCTTAATCAAAGATTTCCAGCTGGATCTGGTGGTGGAGTAACAAATGTGCACAGGTCTCCGATAGCGATGGGAGGTCAGATCTCCAGATACCCAGTCTAGAAAAGGCAACGCCTTGAGACGCCCACCCATTGTCAAGATGAAGGTTCAACCCCCGCAGCAGCGCTCTGTTTTCTCCTTTGTTGATTTCCAAAGAACAACACCAGTGAGAGAGAGAGAGATAGAGGTGGGTCGGAAGGGCAGGAGCGCAGATGGAAGTGGGGTGGGCAGAGAAAGAGAGAGAGAGAGAGAGAGAGAGAGAGAGAGAGAGAGAGAAAGAGAGGGCGAGAGAGAGAGAGAGAGGGCGAGAGAGACAGGACGAGAGAGAGATTGATTGATTGATTGATTGATCTTTAATACCCAAGGATGAAGATTTTAGGCCAAAGCCTAGTCTTACAATCTGTCATTGTCATGCATACATTATTTCAGCACATATCATTCATACAGACAATTCAACATACCAACATGATAATCTAATTCTACAATGATAAGCAAACTGCTCATAAAAGCACTAATGAGATGGGGGATGGTAAACAAAAGGAAACTTACAAGCAAACAAACAAACAAAAACTACAGAGAGAGGTCAGAGGAGGGTGGGGAAGAGAGAAAAAGAGAGAGAGGGATGAGAAGAGAGAGAGGAGGACGAGAGAGAGGGTGGGGGGGGGGGGGGGGGCGGGGGGGAGGGAGAGAGAGGAGGGAAGTGACAGAGAGAGAGACAGAGAGATGGACAGAGAGACAGACAGGAAAGAGAAATCAGCAGCCTGTTTCATGACAACTGAGGCTAATAATGGTACGGATATAAGCTGGTACTCTATTGATAAAATACAAATATTTATCATCTCAAATACAAAGGCAAAAACAGTGTTAATGAACTGGTCTTATCACTTTTATCTGTATCTTCTCCCTCTTCTCTTCTCTTCACTTCAGATCCTTTCTGTAGTTTTAGTCGTTTTTTGTTGTTGTTGTTTTTTCACTCACACTTCAGCTTGCGTGCAGATCGAAGAGATAAATGACAGTTTGTTTGCCCGTTGTTTCCTTTGTTTAGAATAATTGGGCTGGGCTATAAGCAACATTATCTTATCTTATCTTAGAATATTGTTTGCCCTGCCAGAAGACGACCTACTATGTCAAAGCGTTGTGTGTGTCTGGTTTGCAATTTGCTTGTTCCTTTGTTGGGGACTCAGTAATCCTATTTTTTCTATATTTTTTTTTTCCACTTCCGTCTACAGTCACCCTACTTTGAAATCATCTCAAATCAATAATAAATAAGTGCTTGAATAAATAAACAAATACATAAATAGGAGTGAGAATCAACGCCATCTTGTGTCGAATTTGGCCAGATTGATGATTGATCGTTCTTGATTTTCGTTGCCCTGCGTGTTGTTTATCTTGCCTAAAGAAGATCTAAATGGTCGAAAGGTGTCGTGTTTTGTCCTGTAATTCGTTTGTCCGTGTTATCTGGCCAGTTATTTCAAAGACCTTTTAAAATATCTATAAACTTCGGTACGTTTAGGGTCAGTAAAAACTTCATTCTTTCTCTGTCAGAGAAATCGTGTAAAATGCAAAACACACATACTGTTCAATGATAAAAAAAACATTTTAATGAAATGATCTGTCTGCATTGAAATGAAAATGTTCAGTAATAAAGCAATAAAGTAATGATGAAAGAAGTAATAATGTGTATGGATCACAGCAAACATTGCCATTATCAGGTCAAAAGCAACAATTTCAACATGCACACAACACGTATCACTCACAAACACCACACCATAAACACCAACACACACACACACACACACACACACACACACACACACACTTTACATGGAAACAAGAATTCAAGAACAAAAAGTCATGTCCTTCCACATATTCATATAAGTCTTGTTTGTTTATTACATGGGGACTTCTATTTTGTATGTATCACTTTGTAATTAAAGAATGACACTTCATCAAATCATTGATTAGAATTTCTTCAGTTATCACCACCTGAACATGTATGAATCATCGTAACAAAATTAACAAACAAACAACGCTCATATCAAATATATTTTCCTTTAGAAATATCCACACACACAAGCACACTCTATCTATATGTCAGTGCTCTCTCTCTCTCTCTCTCTCTCTCCTCTCTCTCTCTCTCTCTCTCAAGCACCAACTGTAAACGTCAGGTATTTTCATTTCAGGTGTATGAAATAAATGCTTGTACAATTTAATGCCTTGGCTGCTTTCATTGGGATCTACATGTTCTCCACGAACTAGTAGTGTAAAAAAAATTCTCATAGTAAGAACAAGTGAAAACAATCTGATCGTTGTACATCATATCAGGTTCTTTGATGTTGTCAAGCTGTGACAACAAGCGTCTAAAATCTGCACAAGACTAGTCATAATTCCTCTTTTATTATGAACAGCTTTCGTTTGTGCATGCATATGTATGCACGCAAACACACACATAAAAGGAGAGAGAGAGAGAGAGAGTAAAACAGACATACAGAAAGACTGACATTCTACTGTAAACACAACACACACACACACACACACACACACACACACACACACACACACAGGGAGAGAGTGAGAGACAGACAGACAGAGACTGACATTTACTGTAAACACACACACACACACACACACACACACACACACACAGGGAGAGAGAGTGAGAGACAGACAGACAAAACTGACATTCTACTGTCATTAATCTGACAGGTCTTTTGACAAGGCATGTAACGGTGAACAAAATTCTTGGGTTTTCAGTCACCAAAAAATCAACACATAATGATTCACATATATTACATTAAATCAAAACAATGTAAATGCACAGGAATGGGCAGAAAAAAAGCCTTTACACTGTCCATGTCTCACATCATGAGTACCACAAAAAAAAGGTGGCGCCATGCAAAATACATTGATACCAGATGCTTTTTACCATTCGCTACAATGCTGCACATTTCATGTTAACATTCATCCTATGTAAATGCTGTATGACACATGATAACCGAGTTTGAAAAATACCTTCGTCTTATACTCTGGCCTTCTGCAGTAAATGCAGAGACTGATTCCAGTTTCATAATCAGATGATGATGATAAAACTGAAGGAAAATAATAAAGTCTCTGGTAAATAAAAAATGATAAACAGCTCATTACTTCCAGAACCATGTTTATATGCCAGAAAGCAAGAAAGAGAGAAAGACAGACAGAGAGAGAGGGAGAGAGACACAGACAGAGAGACAGACAGAGAGAGAGAGAGAGAGAGAGAATGAAAAATACAGGGACATACAATGAACAGAGTGATGGAGCAGGGAGAGACAGACAGACAGACAGTCAGTTACAGAGAAAGATATAGAAAGAGAGAGAGACCGACAGACAGAGAGAGAGAGGGAGAGACCGACAGACAGTCAGTTAAGAGAAAGATATAGAAAGAGAGGGGAGACCGACACACACAGAGAGAGAGGGAGAGACAGACAGACAGTCAGTTACAGAGAAAGATATAGAAAGAGAGAGACTGACAGACACAGAGAGAGAGGGAGAGACAGACAGACAGTTACAGAGAAAGATATAGAAAGAGAGAGAGACTGACAGACACAGAGAGAGAGGGAGAGACAGACAGACAGTCAGTTACATCATCATCATCATTCTCTTGCCCATGATGGGCGTAGAGGAGAGATGAGAGACACTCTCGAAGCCAGGCACCGCCATCCGGCCCTGTCCTCTGCCTGTCGCATCAGCGTGGGGCCATCCATCCTGGTCCATTCTTTGATGTTTGTCCATCCAGCATTTGGCTTGTCGTCCCCTTCGTCTGCCGCCTTCCAGCGTGCCCTGGATGACTGTTTTGGGCAGTGAATTGTGGCGTATGACATGCCCAAACCACGACAGCTTCCTCTTCTTGACTGTTGCCAAGAGGGGTTCTTGGGGGCCTGCAAGTGATGTTATTTGGCTCCTCACAAGGTCGTTTGTCTTCCGGTCTTGCCAAGAGATCCCGAGCAAGCGCCTGAAGCATTTAGTTTCAAACGTCTGGATTCTCTTGGTGGTCTCTGCTGTCATGGTCCAGCTTTCGCAGCCATACAGCAGGATGGACAGCACCAGGGACTTGTACAGCTTCATCTTTGTAGGAAAGCTGATCTCCCTGCTCTTCAGATCTTGTTTAGCTTTGCCATTGCTGCTGTTGCGATCGCTAGTCTGGTCTTGATTTCTGTTGTAGAGCGACCGTCTTTGGTGAGAGTGGCGCCAAGGTATTTGAAAGCGCCCACTTCTTCAAGCTGTTGTCCGTTCATGTAGATTTCAGCATGGATGTTGGTTGTGCTGTTGACCAGGACTTTGCTTTTTTCTGTGCTCACTTCCATTCCTATGCACCTGCCCTTTCTTCCAGTCTCTTTGTCAGGTCTTGTAGTTCTTCGTTGCTGCCTCCCATCAGGTCGATGTCATCTGCGAACCTCAGATTATTGATGGTTCTTCCTCCGATGGAGACAGTGGAGTGGAAGTCATGGAGGGTTTCACGCATGATGTTTTCCAGGAAAAGATTGAACAGTACGGGAGATAGCAGGCAGCCTTGACGACTCCAACTGTGAGCCCCCTGTTTTGAGAGGGGGGGGGGGTGGACCCCCTCTAGCAATTTATACA
>JAFLJL010004310.1:5000-15162 GCA_018398815.1 Conus ventricosus | reverse complement strand
GCTGTGTGTGTGTGGTGGTGTGTGTGTGTGTTGTGTGTGGTGGTGTGTGTGTGTGTGGTGTTCCTTCTTTCTAAATCTTTTCTTGCTTGTAATGTAACCGTTTTTTCTTGTATGCTCTCTCTCTCTCTCTCTCTCTCTCTCTCTCTCTCTCTCTCTCTCTCTCTCTCTCTCTCTCTCTCTCTCTCTCTGTCTGTGTGTGTGTCTCTCTCTCTGTCTCTCTCTCTCTCTGTGTCTCTCTCTCTCTCTCTGTCTCTCTGTCTCTCTCTTGTCTCTCTCTCTCTCTCTGTGTCTCTCTCTCTGTTCTCTCTCTTCTCTCTGTCTCTCTCTCTCTGTCTCTCTCTCTGTCTCTCTCTCTTTGTCTCTCTCTCTCTCTCTCTCTCTCTGTCTCTCTCTCTGTCTCTCTGTCTGTCTGTCTCTCTCTCTCTCTCTCTCTCTCTCTCTCTCTCTCTCTCTTTCTGTGTGTGTGTGTTGTCTCTCTCTCTCTCTCTCTCTCTCTCTGTCTGTGTGTGTGTGTCTCTCTCTCTCTCTCTCTCTCTGTCTCTCTCTCTCTCTGTTGTGTCTCTCTCTCTGTCTCTCTCTGTCTCTCTCTCTCTGTCTCTCTCTCTCTGTCTCTCTCTCTCTGTCTCTCTCTCTGTCTCTCTCTTGTCTCTCTCTCTCTCTCTCCTTTGTCTCTCTCTCTCTCTCTCTCTCTCTCTCTGTCTCTCTGTCTGTCTGTCTGTCTGTCTGTCTGTCTGTCTCTCTCTCTCTCTCTCTCTCTCTCTCTCTCTCTCTCTCTCTCTCTCTCTCTCTCTGTGGTGTCAATGCCTCTCTCGATGTATGAAGACAGCTTGTTTTGTTACTGTGATGGTTCTCATACACACTGTCGTGTGACTAGTGTTCGTTCAGTTTGGGTTGGTGTGTTTGTTTGTTCGTTTGTTGTAAGGGAGGCCAGATGGCCAGACTGGTATACTTCAAGTCTCATAGTCTTCATTCTCTCGTATGGTAACGTGGGTTTGATCAGAATCATTTGTTTCGATGAACCTGAGAGGAGAACAAGATCCAATCTCATGCCACTCTTCCTGATGATCTGTGGATGATTTTCCCATTGTGGAAAGTTGACTGTGTTTCCCCTGCCAATTCTGCTCACATGCCTTCAATATTACAGTTGCTTCACACCATGATTTGTGGTCTCGTCCCGTGTAGAACGTCGTTGCTGGAGATTCTGATGGCGTAGTGTTTTGTCTGGCAGTGCTTATAGCATGTGTGATGTCCTTGAGCTGTTGGCTGGGCCTCCATGTGTACCTTCCCTGGGTTAGCGCTGCTTTGCATGAATTCAGGATGTGTTCCCCTGTTTGTTTGCCGTGGCAGAATGGACACGTTGGGTCATCTGATTTACCGCATTTCACAAGGTTTGAATTCAAAGGCAGGAGATCACATACAGATATGAGGCAAGCTGACACGTTGGGTCATCTGATTTATCGCATTTCACTAGGTTTGAATTCAAGGGCAGAGGTCACATACAGATCGGAGGATGATGCTGACTCTAAGTGGTGCATGTGACATACGTCGTACCAGCTAAGACTCTTTTTTTGGTGGTGGGGGGGGGGGGGAGTGTGTTTTCCCACGTAGTCCACTGTCCTTGTTGGCCTTGCTGGACTGCCTTCTGGATTCTCTTGGCGTTCACTTCTTTCTTCAGCTCCTCTATGACCATTTCTCTCTTTGCTTTCCCTGTTGCCTTTGACCACCACTTCATTTCCGTTGAACCCAGCCCCTGTCTGTTGGATTGTGTGTGTTCTCGTTATTTCCCTGATCTTGAAGTCTTCTTTTGCCACGTCCATTACCTTCCGATCTGTCCATTTTCTAACAAAGGAAGCTTCAGCTTTGCTTCGCAGCGGAGTTAGAATACGCCTTCCGAGGTAGGACACCTAGCCATTTCCCTGTGAATTTGTTGATTTAGATGTCCATTGATTCCGCTGTGTCAGTCCTGATGTATATCAACATATGCCGGAAAAGCATCGGCTGGTTCGTCTGACACAGCTGTAACGGTTTGGATGGATACATAAACATCACTGTTCCAGTTACACATGGATACATAAACCTCACTGTTTTAGTTACACACAAATACATAAACCTCACTGTTCCAGTTACACATGGATACATAAACCTCACTGTTCCAGTTACACATGGATGCATAAACTCACTGTTCCAGTTACACATGGATACATAAACCTCACTGTTCCAGTTACACATGGATGCATACACCTCACTGTTCCATTTACATTTTCGTTCAGCAGGGAGAGGCTTCGTGATTTCTTTGGTTTGAAATTCATCCTTAATAAAGCAACTGACAGGTCTAACTGCTTCAGTACTTTTCGCGTGTCATCTTCCTCGGTGGATAGAACTGCTGTGTCATCCAAGCAGGCTCTAAAGGAGTATTTGGTAACTATTTCCAAAGTGTGCTGAATCTCTCTATGACAACTTTCACAATCACTCCCCTTGCCAACACAAACAACCTTGGAGAAGCTGCCCGTCCGTTACTATGCCAGCTTCCAGACTGATCCTGTCTGCTTGTGTATTCTTTTGTGGAGAACCTCACGGAGTAGCCGTGGAAGTACTTCCTTAGCATTTCCCTGATGTTCTTTGGGTCATGATTCATCTCGAGGGCCAGTTGAATCATCATGAGTGGAACTGATCCATACGCGTTTGCTAGATTAAGCCACACCACTCAAGGTACCCTTTCTCTGCCTGGTTCTGTGACATGTTCTACACAGCCAGAGACGCCTGGGATATCTCTTTTCTGGACTGACAAATTCAAGACCTCATACTTCTGGCAGGCATTTAGTCAGTTTGGCTGCCATGACAGAGAAGAAGATTCCCCCCTCAAAGTTCAGAACTGATACTGGTTTGAACTGGTTGATGTATTTCAATGATAACGACATAAAAAACCGTTGCCGTAACACGTTCGGGGCTCTCAGTCATAAAATATATTCATCAACAATAGCATTCAGACTGCAGTCATTATACAGTCAATGCTTTTCAGAGGGAGAAAAGAATCAGTTTTTGCCCAGCAGATGGCCTAGAGACTCGAACCTGTTAGGACGCTGGTCAAGGTGTCCTCACCGCTGACTAGTCATTACCAGGTGAGCCATAGATAGTTGGGGGGAAAGCTACAGGGAAAAACCTTAAAGAAAAGAGAAAGAAAGAATTCATATGTTGAATTGGGAAGCAGGTTACTTACACGAACTTATTCGTGTTTTCAGCCCTTCACCCTTCACTCTTCACCCCGTCAGCTATTCCTCCTCTGAGACAGGTGGTTAACGATGGCCATGGTGTGGGGGAACACACGGTAGTTCAGCCCCAGCAATTAAAGACTCCAGGTAGAGGAGTCGGATCTCATCATTTCTCAGTGACAGGAGAATTCAAGGGGGCGACACGTTTTCTGATGCAGACAGGGCATCATGACAGTATGGTGCGAGTCTTATCTCTGATGCAGGTATGGCATCATGATTGCAGGAATTATTTTATTCTCCTAGTCTGGATCTTGGGCCAATGTTATGTGAAGGCCATGACTTTATAGTCTAGGAGGTTGTGAATATTCTTTCTTCGGCAAGAAGGAAGGAAACTTGTAAGAATTTATTGATTTCAGTTAGTAACCTGATTTATCTCTCAGTGTGAAGAGAAAGAGAGATACATGTATGGAATCTGTTTATTAATTGTTCGATTCATTTAGTAAAGTGTTTTTCCCCGAAGGAGAGGGGGAGAAGAAAAAAACATTCGGTAGTGCGCCTTTTGGTTGATTGGAGGGATTGCGTGTGCGTATGGAGAAGTAAATGCTGTCATGAATGCGTGTGTGCAAAAGTGAGAGTGTGACACTTAGTTTCAATAAAGCCCAAGTTACCATTGGGACTCAGTGGCATTAATACTCTGAACCATTAAGATCCAGTATAGTTAGGACCCATGTTCCATCCCCAGATCTGATATGCCAGGGACCGTACAGCAAAGGGATGCGCAGCTGGCCGGCTTCCCCTTCTCTGAGTCACTAACGAAGTACTGAAAGGGGCGGGCCCACCACCTAGTGCGTACAGAACTTCCGGTTGTCGGGTGGTAACATGGAGTTTGGCAGCCAAACATCGTTGGGGTAAGCATTCTTTTTCCATAATTCAGCGGTTGTTATGCGTTTCTATAAGACTTGTGTTATGACTTTTGTTTTTGTGGAGAATTGTTAGAGTGCGAAACCCTTATCGACATGTGCAAGTATTACCCTATAACTGATAACGCGGCCACAGTTTACTGGGCCCCGTACAGCGTGTAAAAAACCATGCCTGTGCTCGAGAGTTTGCGCTTGTTAGTGTGTAGTTGTGCTCCGCGCACCCTTTAGTTTTCATGTCTCTCCCTTTGTATGCATTGATGTACAGTGGTTGCTATATTTTTCAGTACTTTCGTTGATTCAGTCTTCGTTTTGGTTTTTTATAGCGGGTATTGTGGTTCATTTGTAGGAAACAGAAGCGACTGCAGTAAAACACTGCTCAGCTGTTGCAATGGCAGAGAAAGGGAACACCGATAACCAGTCGCTGATTCATCAAAAAAAGGCCAGCGAACCACAGCAATGTTGGTAAATTTAAATTCAACTCTCTCTCTCTTCCTCTCTCTCTCTTCTCCCCTCTCTCTTCTCTCTTTTCTCTCTCTCTCTCTCTCTCTCTCTCTCTCTCTCTCTCTCTCTGTGTGTTTTTTGTGTGTGTGTGTGTGTGTGTGTGTGTGTTGTGTGTGGTTGTGTTGTGTTTTGTGTGTGTGTGAAAGGGACTGAGAGAGAAAAAAGAGAGAGAGAGAGAGGGAGGAGAGAGTAGAGAGGAGAGAGAGGGGGAGGGGAAAGAGAAGGGGGAAGAGACTAAATGTGTTATGACATGTTTACTGACTTTTAATATATCAACAGTGTGGCAAATCAACAAAGACAACACTCAAAATAATTTAAACTTTGTGGTATGCATCACATTATGATGCTCTCTCTCTCTCTCTCTCTCTCTCTCTCTCTCTCTCTCTCTCTCTCTTCTCTCTTCTCTCTCTTCTCTCCTCCCTCAACACACACCCCAACCCCCACACACACACACACAAAACACATCACACACACACACACACACACACAAATTCGGAACGTTGATGATTTTTTTTTTTTTAACTTTTCAGATTACCCCAGACCTTGTCAGTGAAGTGTGCAGCTCAATGCAAGCAGACAAATCCCTTTCCCGGGATGGCAAACAGTCGGAATATTTCTGTATGTAAATACAAAATTATTGTTTTGCATATGAAAGCAAGGGATTTGGTCATCTGATCCCAAATAAATAAGAATGACTCCTTAACCTTTGTGTTTGTGTATTTTTATATATATTATATATATATTATAATTTATATATATTTATATATATATATTTTATATATATTATATATTATTATATATATATATATATATATATATATATATATGGGGTGTGTGTGTGTGTGTGTGTGTGTGTGTGTGTGTGTTAGAGAGAGAGAGAGAGAGGAGAGAGAGAGAGAGAGAGGGTCTAAAAGGCTTTGTAGTCTACTGAAGAACCTGTGATGTATGGCTTGACTACATCATGCAAGTTCAAGGTACATGTACATCAATTACTATTTGTGTCTATAACAAAAAGGACGATGTGTTCTGCCTTTACCGTGACTTCAGAAATTACCAGCACACACATAAACATGCACTGACACACACACACATAAAACATGCACTGACACACACACTAAACATGCACTGACACAAAACCATAAACATGCACTGACACCCCACACATAAACATGCACTGACACACACACATAAACATTGCACTGACACACACACACCATAAACATGCACTGACACACACAAAACAATGCACTGACACACACACACAAAACCAACATGCACTGAAACACACATAAACATGCACTGACCACAACACATAACATGCACTGCACACACACCACACACACCCCACACACACACACATAAACATGCACTGACCACACACATAAACATGCACTGACACACACATTAAACATGCACTGACAACACACATAAACATGCACTGACACACACACTTAACTGCACTGACAAAACACACACCCCAACTAAACATGCATGACATACAACCATAAACATGCACTGACACACCATAAACATGCCTGACACACACACATAAACATGCATGACACACACATAAACATGCACTGAACACACACACATAAACATGCACTGACACACACAAAAAACATGCACTGACACACAACACACACACACCACAAACACACACACACACACACCAAAACACACCCCACACACCCACACACATAAACATGCACTGACACACACATAAACATGCACTGACACAAACACATAAACATGCACTGACACACACACACATAAACATGCATGACACCACAACACACACACACCACCACACACACACGCACACACACCCCACACACACATAAACATGCACGGGACACACACATAAACAGGGCACTGACCACTCACATAAACATGCACTGGCCCACACACACATAAAACATGCACTGACACACACACATAAACATGCACTGACACAACACAAAAAACATGCACTGACACACACACATTAAACATACCTCTCTCTCTTTCTCTCTCTCTCTCTCTCTCCCCTTCTTCTTCACAACACACACACACACCCCAAACACACACACACACACACACACAACAACACACACACACACCCCACAGAATGGAAATGTTTACTTCAATGAGGGGGCCCTTGTAAAACAACCAACACTTGGACATCACTAAATTTTTGGAAATGCCCGAATTTTAAATTGTCATTACAGAAACCTATTCGATGAAATACTCCCAAATTAACTGAACGATATAGAGTCTATGCTCAGACTTGCTAGTTTTGAAGCAAGAATCCTTGAAATGACGGGAGCAAGAAAAGAAAAAATCGTTCAACCCGACGGGCTACAATTGTAGCCCTGTCGGGGTTGAACGATTTATCTTGTCTGTTTATACTGTTGATCAGCTGCATTCTCCCCTCATCGTTTTGTACCTTTCGCCGGTAATTTGTGAAATGTAAGCCCTTTGTGTTTTGATTTCTGGGCGGGAAAAGCCAAAAATGGCCACAGTTTGCACCCCCCATATTAGATGCGATGTGGTTTTGGTACAAGAAATTGGAGTGTTCATGCGAAAAAACGAGATTATACACCGTCGACACGCGTGTTCCCCACATTTTTTTACTCGCTAGAAGCTGCCACCGGAAGTTCTTTACGCCCAAGTTCGGCCGTCGGCTGCGGCAGGTACTTCGCGCGGCCATCTGGCTCTTGTTAGTCCCTTTGCTGTACGGTCCCTGATATGCCAGGCCGATAAAGCCCCTGAACTTTAGGACCTGAGTTGTAAGGTCAATACCCCTAGAGCCCAAGTTCCATTAGGACCTGTAGAACCCAGGTCCAAAAAGGCCTAGTACCATTAGGGCCTAATACCGTTAAGGCAAGTCCATTACATTAACCCCAGTACCATTAGAGCTTTATACTGCTAAGGCCAAGTCCACTTAGCCCCGTACCATTAGGGGCCTAATACCGTTAGGTAATAAAGGTCCACTTAGTCCCGTACCACGGGGCCTGATACCGTTTTAAGGCCAAAGTCCCTCAACCCTTGCACATTAGAGTTTTATACTGCTAAGGGCCAAGTCCACTTAGCCCAGTACATTAGGGCCTGAAACTGTTAAGGCCAAGTTCACTTAGCCCAGTGCCATTAGGGCTGAACTGTTAAGACCAAGTCCACTTAGTCCCGTACCCCCCTTAGGGCCTGATACCCTTAAGGCCAAAGTTCCACTTGGGCCAGTGCCATTGGGCCAGAAACTTTTTAAGGCCAAAGTCCACTTAGTCCAGTACCATTAGGGCCTATTTCCTTTACGGCCAAAGTCCATCAACCCCAGTACCATTACAGCTTTATACTGCTATGGCCCAAAATCCACTTAGCCCAGTCCATTAGGGCTTGATACCGTTAAGGCCAAAGTCCATCACCCAGCACCATTAGAGCTTTATACTGCCAAGGCCAAAGTCCATCAACCCCAGTAGATTTAGGGCCTAACACCGTTTAAGGCCAAAAATCCATTAGTGCAGAACCATTAGGGCCTGTACCGTTAAGGCCAAAATCCACCAGCCCAGTAAAAATTAGGGCCTGATTTCCGTAAGTCCAAAGTCCATCAACCAAAGTACCCTTAGAGCTTTATACCGCTAAGGCCAAAGTCCACTTAGCCCCGTACCCTTAGGGCCTGATACCCTTAAGGCCAAAGTCCATTACATTAACCCAGTACCATTAGAGCTTTATACTGCTAAGGCCAAGGGCCACTTAGCCCAGTACCTTTAGGGCCTAAATACCGTTAAGGTAAAAAAGTCACTTAGTCCAGTTTCCACGCGGGCCTGATTACCGTTAAGGCCAAAAGTCCATCAACCCTGCACAATTAGAGTTTTATACTGCTAAGGCCAAAGTCCACTTAGCCCAGTACCATTAGGGCCTGAAACTGTTAAGGCCAAAGTCCACTTAGTCCAGTACCATTTTGGGGGCCTAATATCGTTAAGGCCAAGTTTCCCTCAACCCCAGTACCCTTAGGGCCTGATACGTTTTAAAGGGCCAAAGTCCATCACCCCATTTAGGGCCCTGATACCCTTAAGGCCAAAGTCCACCGCCCCAGTACCATTTGGGCTGATACCGTTAAGTCCAAAATCTCAACCCAAAGTACCATTAGAGCTTTATACCGCTAAGGCCAAAGTCCACTTAGCCCAGTACCATTAGGGCCTGATACCGTTAAGGCCAAAGTCCATTACATTAACCCAGTTCCATTAGGCTTTTATGCTAAGGCCAAAGTCCACTTAGCCCAGTACATTAGGGCTTGATACCGTTAAGGTAAAAAGTCCACTTAGTCCAGTACCACGCGGGCCCGATACCGTTAAGGCCAAAGTCCATCAACCCATGCACAATTAGAGTTTTATACTGTAAGGCCAAAGTCCACTTAGCCCAGTACCATTAGGGCCTGAAATGTTAAGGCCAAAGTCCACTTAGTCCAGTACCTTTTGGGCCTAATATCGTTAAGGCAAAGTCCATCAAAACCCCAGTACCCTTTTGGGCCTGATACCGTTTAAGGCCAAAGTCATCACCCCCGTACCATTAGGGCCCGTACCGTTAAGGCCAAAGTCCATCAACCCCAGTACCATTGGGCCTGATTACCGTTAAAGGCCAAAGTCATCAAAACCCCGTTCCATTGGCTGATACCCTTAAGGCCAAGTCCATCAACCCAGTTTTTATTAGGGCTGATACCGTTAAGGCCAAAGTCTATCAACCCCTGTACCATTAGGGCCTGATACCGTTAATGCCAATGTTCACTTAGCCAGTACCTTAGGGCCTGTTTACCGTTAAGGCCAAGTCATCAACCCCCAGTACCATTAGGGCCTAAAAACCGTTAATGCCAATGTTCACTTAGCCAGTACCATTAGGGCCTGATACCGTTAAGGCCAAAGTCCATCAACCCCAGTACCATTAGGGCCTGATACCGTTAAGGCCAAAGTCCATCAGCCCAGTACCATTGGGGCCTGATACCGTTAAGGCCAAATCCACTTATTTCCAGTACCATTAGGGCCTGATACCGTTAAGGCCAAAGTCCACTTAGTCCAGTCCATTAGGGCTGCTACCGTTAAGGCAAAGTCCACTTAGACAATGCATTAAGGCCTAATTCCGTTAAGGCCAAAGTCCACTTAGTCCAATTCCATTAGGGCCTGATACCGTTTAGGCCAAAGTTTATAAAAGTCCAGTGCCATCAGGGCTTAATACCGTTAAGGCCAAAGTTCCATCAAGTCCAGTGCCATTAAGGCCTAATACCGGGTTACGGCCAAAGTCGATCAAGTCCAGTGCCATTAGGGCCTAATACCGTTAAGGCCAAAGTCCACCTAGTCTAGTACATTAGGGCCTAAAACTGTTAAGGCCAAAGCCCACTTAGTCCAGTACCATTAGGGCCTAATACCGTTAAGGCCAAAGTCTAACAGGCCCAGTACCGTTAGGGTTGTATTCCAATACGACCCAGGGCCTGTATGCACGTCGATCCGGTTTAGAGGGCTGTCCGCGAATAGCGCCTATTCGGTGGATAGGCGGCAGATTTTG
>JAFLJL010004309.1:18957-33550 GCA_018398815.1 Conus ventricosus | reverse complement strand
TTTAAAGAAATAAAGCCAGTTGCTTTAGTTGATTTTATATATGGTGGTTCAAGGTCACAAGGTCAAAGGAACCATCCAATTGTTACAACACGGTCTGAACTAGAGACAGAACACACAGTAAACAAGTAGGTAACTTTTGCTCCCATAGAAAACCTAACACAGAGTAACTTTATTCAAGACTGGCACAACCTTTTAAACTGATAAAGTCAGACAATACAAAGAAAAACAATCTAATAGTGGGGGAAAAAACAAGCGCAGGCCAACAACTCAACTGTCTTCATAGTAATGACTTGGTAAGATTTGGACTTAAGAGGGGGGGGGGGGGGGGAGAGTGGAGAGATGAGGGAAACTGACACGAAATTAAGAAAATATATTATAGATATGAAAACTCTTCACTAGCTGTATTAGGAACCATCGTAATCCCTTTCGAAGGCAGATCTATTTGTATTGCCTGCCCCCAGGCCTTTCGTCCGCTGGATCGGAACTCATCAGGAGACACTGCTGGTGGTGTCTGTGCTACTGGCGGTATTATGAACTATGGTATGTCTCTATTTGACGCCAGGAGCACAGACACTTTCTTAAAACCTCTCTGAACTCTCATTTTTGCGAAGTTATTCCCTTTCTCTCTCTCTCTGTATTTTTTGTTTTTTTGTTTTTTTGTTGTTGTTGCTTTGTTCTGGTTTGTTTTGTGTTTTGTATGTCATTGCCCTATCTTTACTGACTTCCCAGGCCTTCATGACGCACACACAGAAATAGCGCTCATGAAAAAAGAGACAATGATACGAGGGATCGATTTCGGACTCGTCATCCTCAAAGACTATCTCCTGAAAATGGTCCACGTAAGTGACTGAGAAAATCTTGGGAAATGTCAATGGGGTTGCAGAGTGGAAAACACCGCGGTGTTGCGCACAGTATTGCCTTTATTTTGAAGCTTAAGGTCACGTCGTTTTAAAGCTCCAGCCGGATACTCAATGTCTCTCTCTCTCTCTCTCTCTTGCAGGACGGACGCAGACGGCTATGCGCTGAAGTCAGTGGAAGACGTGAGCATTGGCCAGATAGTCACCAAGCACAAGACATCAGCGACATTATGTACAACCAGGCCAGCATTACGCGATGGAGCAACGATGGTGACAGCAACAGACGGAAATACAGATACAAGTCTGACAACGCCACCGCCAGTGAATATTCTTCGTACCAGGAAAGACCAAGACTGTCGAGCCACCTCATGAACATGGAGGACAGTCAGAGGAACACACGTTATGAAGACAACTACAGTCCCCGTAGACGACCTGTTGTTCCTGGCATCCACTCTTACAGCAAGGCGGTTACATCTGGATCTGCAGTAACACAGCATAAAGACTTTGAAGACAGGTGCAGTGACGCAGCCTCTGCGGAGACAGTAAAAGTGAGCAGAACTACACCTCATCCCAATATCCTGAGATGAGAGTGCAAGAAAATACAAACAAGCAGCAAGATCTAAATTTTGACTTACAAAGGAGCTCTGTTCTGCACACAAACAGCAACTCCCCGAGTGACGAAGAGGACGAGGACATCCTTGTCAGCTGTGATAACAAATATCCTTCTTCAGAATCGCCAGACTGCACAAACGGAGAAGATAAGGGTCAAACAGAGCAATCAACCAAGCAAGACACGTCAGTTAAGACTAACCAGTTAGAGCCAAGTGAACATAGGCAGACTGCACGGGGTGACGCCAGTGAGCAGGATGTGAAGGCCACCGATAATCGTCCTCACAGGGAGCAGAGTGACGTTCGGAATCATCAGGTGCCCTCTACGACCCTACCCACTTCGGACAAGTTTCCGCAGAGTCCTGCTCACCTGACACCCAGTGTCTGCTTGTACCTGCTCCCCTCCCATCCAAGAACCTGGTGAGACCTGCGCCCCTTCCTCGCAAGTTCCCACTGTGACTTGCACCCTCTCCTCCCAGGTGTCTGCTGAGACCAGCGCCCCTTCCTCGCAAGTTCCCACTGAGACTGCACCCTCTCCTCCCAGGTGGCTGCTAGACCGGCACCCTCCCTCTCAAGCGTCCCTTCAGAGCTGCATCCATGCCTCCAAAGTGTCCGCCGAGATTTGCGTCCCTTCCCCTCAAGTGTCTGTTGAGACTTTCACCCCTTCCAACATCCGGCAAACAACTTAACAAGAAGGATAGGTAGCCGAGCTCGGATTTCAACGCCAGCCCTGCATCAAAAAATCTTCGTTCAAAACAGACCCGTTCCAAAGGCCGCTCTCCGAATCAGAGTAACATCATAGACTCGTTCAGGACGTGTTCAGTCCAACGACAGGTCGAACAACACACAGTCTAGAAGGGGGCGTTCAGTGACTCGAAAAGCCCGTTCGAACAACAAATAGGGATTCAGCCGGCCTTCAATGAAAACAGAAACTCCGTTGAAATGTGTAAGAATAGTAGCTTTCTTTGTTCTTCTTTCGGTTCCACTGATTCGTCAAAGAACGTGAAATTTCTTAACTACAACATTAATGGCTTGCTACCAAAGCTAGAAAACCCAGATATTACTAAATAATTCTTTCTCATGATTTTGTTTGCTTGACAGAAACGTTCGTGAGTACTAATTTTGAATCAAACATCTTGAGTGATTACTGTATATTTGTGTCAAAGGCAAAGAAATTATCCCATCATGGTAGGTACTCCGGTGGTGTAATGGTATTGGTTCATAAAAGATACGAGACTTACGTTGAGCAAATAATCCTTAATACTGAAAACATGATGTGCTAAAAATAAACAAATCACTTTTTGGAACTTCTAAAGATATCATGTACATATCCAGTTACATTCCTCCGATAGATTCAGCATTTTGGCAAACTTCCCAAACTGGAAATGGTATAGAATGTTTGGAAGAATCCTTGTCATACCTGCACAGTGAGTTTCGATGATTTCTTTGTTTTACTGAATGGTGACTTGAATTCCAGAACTGCTTGTCAGAATTACTCCCAATCAGCAAGTGAATTCGAAGATAGTCTGTAAGCGTAATCCTCTGAGTTTGCAAGAAAGTCGCAAGATGATGTTGTTAACAACGTTTGGAGAACAATTGATTGACTGTGCAATGTATATGATTGATTATTATTAATGGATTATCTGAAGGTTATTTTGATAATAGTTTCACTTATATCTCTAGCTCCGGAGCCAGTGTGGTAGATTATTTCATCATGTCGTGTGACATGTTTGTGTCTGAATGTAAATGTTTCGCTTTCTGTTGAAAATGTGATCGAATCAGACCACCTGCCTGTTACACTGAACGTTAACATCGATGATTCCTCAATTGAAACTGATGTGAGCACAAGGAAACAGAAATACAGTAAATTCTTTGATAAATACGTGTGGGAAAATGATAAAGAACATGAATATATAAAAGAGTTAAATAGTTGTCAAACTCAAGAAAATTGCAAGAGGCAATAGATGAAATAGAATATAATGTAGATAATGCTCTCGCTACTTTTGTAGAGTGTTTGAAATCTGCAAGTTACTGTATGCATAAAAAATGCTATATTCACAAGAAAGTGAAGGACAATAGATGGTTTGATGAAGAATGTGCTCAAGCTAAAAAGGAAACTCTCTAAAGCTCAAGATATTTAGATCACTCGGAAAAAAGAAGAAAGGAAGGAATATGTACGATCAAGAAAGAAATACAAACACATGCTAAAAGAAAGGCAAGAGCTTTTAAGCGCAAAAAGACTGAACAGCTTGAAAACAACATTAAGAATTCCTCCGTGTTTTGGAAAGAGTTAAGAAACATGGGCCACGGAGAACAAAGAAATATTAACAGTGATAACATTAATATTAATGAATGGTGTAGTCACTTTAAAAATGTGTTTAAAAGTCATGAAACTGAGGCTTATGAAAGCTATGTTACCGAGCTAGATATCACATAGGATTTTGACCATATTCTTAATGAGGATATCAGGAAGGAATGAAGTAGAGAGAGCATCACTAAACTGAAGCCAGGTAAATCATGTGGGGATTGATGGTGTGTCCGCCGAGATGTTGAAAGCAGGAGCTCATAACGTCACCAAGTTCCTTGTTGAATTGTTCAATGTCTTGTTTAGTAAAGGTGTGTATCCAAAAGAATGGGCTAAAGCATCATAATACCCATTCATAAAAAAGGAGATAGAAAACCAAGCAAACAATTATAGAGGTGTTTCACTTATTAGTGCAATCAGTAAATGTTATTCCTCAATTTTAAATGCAAGGTTATACAAATGGTTGGAAGAAAATAAAATGATTTCAGAGAGTCAAGCGGGATTTCGTAAGAATTACTCTACTGTGGATCAGATTTTCAATCTTCACGCTATTGTTCAGAAGTGTATGAGCAAAAAAGGCCAAAAATTATATGTTGCTTATGTTGACTTTCAAAAGGCCTTTGATTCTGTGCGCCACGACAAGCTTCTTGAATGTTTGAGGAATCAAGGTATCAGAGGAAAGTTTTTTAGTTCGTTACATGTTATGTATTCTTCCCTGTTATCGTGTGTCAGAGCTAACTTTGATTATTCTGAGTTTTTTCAATGTCCAATTGGTGTCCGACAAGTTGGTATTAGCCCTACCTTATTTTCAGTTTTCATAAATCAGTTAGCAGAGTACATGTCTGAAAGGGGAAGACACGGAGTTCACTTGATGCCAAATATTATGGAACTGTTTATTCTACTTTTTGCCGACGATGTGGTTTTAATTTCAACGACACCCATAGGTTTACAAAATCAATTGAACTGTTTAAAATCATGCTGCGACAATATGGCACTTAATGTAAACAAAGACAAAACAAAAGTAATGGTATTTAGAAAAGGTGGTTTTCTGGCAAAACACGAGCAATGGTTTTATGATGGAGCACAACTAGAAGTTGTAAACAGTTAATGCTATCTGGGTTACAATTTTTCTACAAAACTGAGTCACAAAAAGGTACAGACCATTTAGCAACCAAGGGGAAAAAAGCAGTTTTCTTTCTGAATAGAGCTTTCAACAAATACAGGAAATGACTGCCAAAACATATTTTACGATATTTGATGCAAAAATAAGATCAATATTATTGTATTCGTCTGAAATATGGGATATCAGAGACTCGATAGCTTAGAAAAGGTCCACCTAATGGCTTGTAAAAGATTTTTAGGGTCCCTAGTCGAACACCAAACAAGATGGTATATGGAGACATTAGGTAGATATCCTATATTTGTTACTTCCAATGTTAACTGTGTCAGATACTGGATACGACTATTGGATATGGAACAACACAGAATTCCCAACAAGATTATAGAATGCTTCTTTCTTTAGATACGGAGGGAAAAGACTGTTGGGTGAGTAAGATAAGACACATTTTATGTGAAACAGGATTCTCTTATGTATGGCTTGCCAGTCGGTTGGTAACGCCAGTGCATTTGTAAAATATTTAGACAAAGACTCATTGATATGTTCATTCAAGAATGGTCGGGTACTATTCGAGATAAGGACAGGTATGAATCATACAGGTCTTTCAAAACTATCTATCGAAAAAGAAAAATACATTTCGTTTTTGGACACGTATTGTTTAGAGTAGCTATGTCACAAATTCGATTCGGATACTTCCTCTAAATAATAATTTGCATAGATTTAGCAACTGTCCATCTGACCGAAACTGTGTGGTATGTGCTTCAAAAATTGAGGATGAAAATCACTTCATATTTGAATGTCCTTTATACACTGATCTCAGAAAGAAGTTCTTACAACAAATCTCAGCAATGCCTTTGCAGTCGTTACTCCGAGCAGTGAGAAGGACAGATTGTCAATACCTAACCAAGTATATATTTTCCATGCTATTAATATGCGAAAACAGTTTCTTGAAGTTGACCACGTAAACAATAAATTAATGAGTTGTGTGTATATTTTGTTACTTATGGAGCTAGTATTTTGTTGCTTGATTTTTGTTTGTTTGATCACCCTGTCCCCCACGCCTCCATTCTCCTTTTCCATCTCCCCGCCACCCCTCTTTTTGTGTTTGTATTATGGCCTATGGCTGATGTACAATAAACACTCGGACTCGACTCTCTCTCTCTCTCTCTCATCTCTCTCTTCCTCCTCTCTCTCTCTCTACTCTCTCTCTCTCTCTCTCTCTCTCTCGCTCGCTCGCTCCAAATTTCCATGTTTTAATTTTCTACCCTCTTTTATGTCTGATGTTCACATTTCTGTTTCAAAATAACAAAAAAAGCAAACAAACAAATAGAAAAAAAAAAGAAACGAAACAAAGCGAAGGGGTCCAGAAATGAAGCGGGCAAAATGCAAGAGAAAGAGTAAAAGAGGAAAGGGAGGGGATGAATGAATGAATGAATGAATGAATGCATTCTTAATCAGAAGGCCATTGGCCCATTCTCATGGGGCCTCAATCAAAACGCAGTTACAAACGATAATCATACAGTGTAAATAGATGTCTACCAGTTCAATGCAAGTATCAGCATCTAGTTAATGATGACAGGAACGTCTTGCACAGGATTTATACAAGTACAATGACAGTTCGCATCGTTATAATGTTAGGTGATGAATATAAAACGTACAACCTGAACATACAGGGATTCATGTAGTGTTGTTATGGAATGAATTCTTTTCTTATATCACTGTAATCTGGACACATAAGGATAAAATGGATTTCATCTTCCTCAGCAGATGAACATAGTGGACATAACAACTGTGACTCAGTTGTTCTTGTATTAAAGAATGCGTGAATATAGATGAAACTCCAAATCTAAATTTACTTAGAGCATTATTTACAAATTTAGGTATATTTATAGACACATAGGGCTCCCTTAGATAAGTGCTTTTAAACGTTCTATAAAATCTGTATCTCTCACTTGTTTGCGTATGATTGTCCTATTCCTGCTATCTGCAATCAGTTATTCTCTGTGTAAATTCTTTAATGAACATTGAAACGACTCTACACCCTGATTATCCGAAACATAAGAAAATCCATATTTGTCTAAAGCTGTACGAACATTTGTAACCCACGTTTGCTTCCCCTTTCGTCAAGAGAACATAACATTCTATATGCCTTATATGGTAATCTATGAACCCGCATACGGTCAGCTTTGACCAGAGTTTGGTGGCAACGTGCATAAGAGTTTAAGTATATAGAGTATCTACCCATTTCAGCATATTCAGCTTTCCTTCTATACCTCTCAGTGGCACATGTTTCCTTTGATCATACAGTTTAGCAATGCAGATGTATTCTTATTCTGTGTTTTAATACTTAAATATATTGGGAGGTGATCAGATTCTATCATGTCCACCACATGAATTTCACAAGATGAATGCAAAACAAAGAAAAGTCACCACATGCCAAACAATAACCATTCACACTACTGTCAGTATCAGAAATGAAAGTGAAATGACATACCTAATTCCATCACAAACACCATTCAGCATACATATTCCCAATGAAGAACAAAGGTTTAAACACTTTCTTCCATATGAATTCATTATTACTTTTTCTTGCGAATTTCAAATCATTCCTTCGCTGAAAGCATCATCTACAGCAGTGTTGCCCCAAACACCATTAATCATCGGAAATGTATTTCCTGTTCTACTGTGTAAGTCCCCCCACACACAAATAAACATAGCATCCCTTAGCGTGGTATCAGTAAGAATATCTTCACGTAATTCAATATGACTATCTATACTACTAGAACAGTAAACAAGTGGGGTAACGTTTGCTCCCATAATGTTTGCTCCCATTTCCAATTTATACTACTAAAGTTTTGAAAAGGAGAATGTTCTGGTGGAATATAACAACAAATAAGAATATCTTTATCAGTACGGAACAATGATTTGTATATATAAAAACAAAGGGAATTCCAGTGTTCAACTGTTTATTTCCGTTACATAATTAACAACTTCGTTTTCAATGAGACAAGACCCCCCTCCCCTCCTCACCCCCAGAACGTCTCTCCTGTTTGGACAACTTAACTGCTAGTTTACAATATGCTGTGTAATTCGGAAATGCTAGTGGATCAAAGCTATCAACAGATGTCTCTGCTAAACAAATAAGGTGAAAAGATGAAAGATAGCAAGTAAAATCTTTGTCATTCAATTTTGACAAAATACCAGCTATGCTCCAATGCGAAAAAGTAAATATTCTTTTTTGTATTGACATGCACATTCTTTGGACCCTTCATTCTGCTGTTAACTTTTTTTTTTCAAAACCACTTTCAATACGGCCCCCTAATGAATGTGACCCATTTTCTTCAAACCCCACTGATTTCTGCGGCACGCTAACAGGTTCACCAACTACGGACAGCACATGCTCTGCACAATGCTTGCAAAGGGGAGGGGAGAGGGAGAAAAAACGCGGGAGGAATGGAGCGAAGAGAGAGAGAGAAGAGAGAGAGAGAGAGAGAGAGAGAGAGAGAGAGAGAGACGGGGAAGGGGGCAATAGAATTGAAGAAGAAAGACTTTTAAAAGGGACTCTAGAAGAAAGGCAGAAAAAATGGAAGAAAGAAAGAGGGCAAACAAACAAACAAACAAACAAACAAACAAACAAACAAACAAACAAACAAACAAACAATCAGGATGATAGAAACCACATAAATGAGAAAGGAAAACGAAGGGCAGAACGAAGACAGAAAGTACGCAAGATAAAGCAAGATAGGAAGAAATACAAAAGTAACGAAAGAAATAGATTGAGAAAGAATGAACGAAAGAAAGAAACGGACGAGGCGAAAAGACAGGGGAAAGAAGAAAGAAAATTAGAACATAAAGAGAATAAAGGAAGATGGGTTATTTTTTTTTAAAATCCAAACAAAAATCCTGACGTGCACAGATTTGTCGAACATAAAGATAATCATAAGCTTTCTCTCAAGCTCTGCATCTATGGTGGGATTTGTGTGTGTGTGTGTGTGTGTGTGTGTGTGTGTGTGTGTGTGTGCGTGCGTGCGTGCGTGCGTGCGTGCGTGCGTGCGTGCGTGCGTGCGTGCGTGTGTGTGTGTGTGTGTGTGTGTGTGTGTGTGTGTGTGTGTGTGTGTGTGTGGTGTGTGTGTGTGTGTGTGTGTGTGACAGAGACACAGAGAGAAAGAGAGAGAGAGAGAGAGAGAGAGAGAGAGAGAGAGAGAGAGAGAGAGAGAGAGAGGAGAGTGTGTGTGTGTGTGTGCGTGCGTGTGTGTGTGTGTATGTGTGTGTGTGTGTGTGTGTGTGTGTGTGTGTGTGTGTGTGTGTGTGTGTGTGTGTGTGGTGTGTGTGTGTGTGGTACGAGGGAGTTGTGCATATCAGCCGAGTTAGATCGACAGACGATTACCTGGAGGGAATGGTCATCCACTGGGGTTTCGGAGAGGCAGGCTAAGATACGAAGGATATGAAGCTGTCAGGAAAAAAAAGCGAATCCTTCTTCACAGAGGAGCACTAGACGCGTGTCCAAATAGTCAGTGTAAATAGTATTATATTTCAAAGTAACCTACAAATTTCCGATTGGGCCAGCTAAAACTAATACAAATCCGGAAATTGCTCTAGAAATTGTTTGTGATAGACATTTAGTCCTACTGGAATGAAAAACTAGTTTACACACTGTTAACATATGGAACTCTCTCTCTCTCCCCTCCCCCCCCCCCCCCTCCTCTCTCTCTCTCTCTCTCTCTCTCTCTCTCTCTTTTCTCTCTCTCTCTCATAAGACATTTTGGCAATGACAATAAAACATCAAGTGTCAAAGTGTCAAGTCTCTCTCTCTCTCTCTCTCTCTCTCTCTCTCTCTCTCTCTCTCTCTCTCTCTCTCTCTGTGTGTGCGTGTGTGTGTGTGTGTGTGTGTGTGTGTTGTGTTGTGTGTGTGTGTGTGTGTGTGTGTGTGTGTGTGTGTGTGTGTGTTTGCGTATGTGTGTGTGTGTGTGTGTGTGTTGTGTGTGTGTGTGTGTGTGTGTGTGTGTGTGTGTGTGTGTGTGTGCGTGCGTGCGTGCGTGCGTACGTGCGTGTGTGTGTGTGTGTGTGGTGTGTGTGTGTGTGTGTGTGTGTGTGTGTGTGTGTGTGTGTGTGTGTGTGTGTGCTGCGCGCGCGCGCGTGCACACACACACACACACACAAACACACACACACACACACACACACACACACACACACACACACACACACACACACCACACACACACACACACACACACACACACACACACACACAGATTGGGGAAACTGAAGTAAATATTTCACTGTCCCCTTCAGGTCCGTTTTTCCCAAACCAACTGTAAAGGGTATGATTCTGCCCAGCCTTTGAGAACAGAGCTGTAGTGGTTAACCCTCAAACGCGGGATAGAATCGCAGTGAGGGGCAACCTAGCTTGTAGGCTGGAATGCCAGTTAAGAGGCTGGTCACTCGGCAGACAATATGCCCATGGCTGGTCTGGGCAGACTGGTTTTCAAGAGACAGCCATTGGACTTCAGCCACATCGTAATTGGTGTCGCCCTTTGCTGAGGAGCTTTGAAGCCTTCCTTTGACCATGGCTGGTCTGGATGGTTTGGTGTGGGAGACTGAATATAGGCCGGGGGGACAGCCCTTGGAGACCGTGGAGCCGTGGTTGGGTTGTGTTTGCTGAGGTGGACTTGAGATTTTGGAATATGTAAACATCTTCAGATGGGATGCTGGTTTTTGCCCTAGGTACAGAGTCTGAAGGGTCTGTTTCTTCTGCACTTCTCCAGACCCAGCCACTTACATGGCGGTCGGCACCGTTGGTTGTCGGGCCCTGGGGAACAGAATGTTCGTTCAAGAGCAGCCCAGCGAACCCAGATCTTAGGCACTTTAGACGCTTGTAGTCGTTCTATTGTAACTCAGGCCACAAAAGACTTTCTCGAAAGATCTGGTTCAAAGGGGTTGGAAGGCCTATATACTCCCAGCGTTCTGGCTCTGAGATTATTTCTTCACTGAGCAGAGTGTGGTGAAGGCTGTGACGCTGACTCAGGTGTTTGTGAATGTAAAGGGCTGAAAAGCAACTACCATTTTTGGGCCGGGGCGTAGGCCTAACAGGTGAAACGTGGAGCCATAGCGTGTAGCACGCACTGTCCTGAGGTGTGTGTGTGTGCTGAGAAAGGAAGACAGCTTTAGTTGGCTGGTTTCGTGCGCAAGATGTGTCCTTTCTGAGTTTCATCATATGTGTGGACACTACCCACATGATCTTTTTGTACTCCCAGTTCTTAAAGAACAGGGAGTACTTTAGAATGGGAACGAAGAAATGCTCTGTGTGTGAACAAGAACAAGAACAAGAACAAGAACAATTCTTTATTGCCGTCACCTTTGATAGATATTTGGCACAAAACATCATAAACAACAACAAGAACAACAACAACAGTGCTTCTATTATCATTTTTTCCTGGCTTTGAATGCCTCAAAAACAAAGCTGGCTAATATTTCTTGGTGTTCCCTGGAGTTTAATAGAGTATTTGGGTTTTGAAGTCGTAGGCACACAATATTCTTTTTCCTGGGTCATCTGTTAGATCTTGCATCTGTTCTGCTTGTGTATTTAGTTTTGTTCTTAAGTCATAAAGTATTCTACAATTATCTAAAAAATGAAATTCGTCTTCTATTTCATTACATGCTATACAAAATCTTTGATTTCGTGGTATACCTGCATAACGACCTTTCCAACATTTAAGTCATGCGAGCTAACACGCAATTTACATAGTGCTTGTTTTTTCGTACTATCCATATCAGTCAACAAGTAATATTCAATAATTATGATATTCAGATGATTTGATGGCATTGTAAAACTCTAAACGGCTGTATTTTGTCTTTTCCTTTCCCCAAAATTCAATATACCTGGTTTTCAATAGTTGTTGTATAGTGAATTTTAGTCTATGCTTACTCAGTGTTGACTGGTTCAACCAAACATGGGTTTAATCCTAAACTGTAAAGAATGTTTTTGATAAACAAAGCCATGGATATTGAATTCCCTTGTCCTTATTCATCATGTTGTTGTATGCACTTTTTAAGTATTGTTTCTTCCGACTTATCAAAATATGCAGCCAAAAACCAATGGTTCGACAAGCTATGTGAATCCCAATTGGAAATCTTCCTAGTTCACTTAGAGTCGTTAAATTAATTGCTTTTGAGTGTAAACCAAGAGACGTTTACAGAAATTTCACATGTAAGTTTCATGTGGATGTTTTGAAGAAATATATTTTGAAAAAAATCAGATATAACAAATGAGTCCATGTTGGACATAGTACTTTTCTCAGACCATGGCAACCAAACTTCTGCTCCATAAGTTGCTATAGGAGTAACCAAAGTATCGAACAGTTGTAATATTGTATCAAAAACGAATGTTGGTTCCTCTGTTTAAATTCGATATAATGAATGTGAAGCTTTACTTGCTTGCTTGGCAAGTTGAGTTTTCGCCAAAATAAAGGAGCCGTCAGAATGCAAAGTTATTCCCAGATATTTGTACTGATCAGTTGTCTGAATTATCTCAGTACCAAATTTAAATAAGATGGGAACTTTGGGTTTTTTATGTGTAAAAATCAATACCTTTGTCTTTTGTACATTAATTTTCATACCCCAAGTTAAACAATATTTATTCAATTTGTCAAGCTTGTTTTGAAGACCTTTCTTTGTTTTAGAAAAAAATAACTAGGTCATCTGCATACTTTTAAGCATGATTTTAGGGTCTTTCATCGGTATATGGACTATCTGTCTCCCCAATATACTTTGGAATATCATTTACGAAGATATTAAATAGAGGTTGGACTAAGAACATTTCCTTGTAATACTCCTTTACGTACGTTTATATTATGGGATAGACCTTCATTCGTTTTTGTGCATATTTTGGATTTTTATACATGTTCCTAATAATTTTCAAACAGTTTCCTTTTATGCCTATTTCATGTATTTTTAAGAAAAGTGCCTCATGCCAAACATTATCGAACGCTTTTCAAAGTCGATAAAGCAACCATAAAGGGCGATCTTTTCTGCTTTTCATTATATCATCAACAATTTTCTTTAACACGTAAGATGATCTGATGTTCTGTGTTCTTTGCGAAAACCTGCTTGTTCTCCTGCCAGTAGATGATTTTCTTCCAAAAAGTTTGTTATTCGGTGATTTAATATATGGCAAAACAAATTACTGAGAGAGTTATTAATTGTTATACCTCGATAATTTGAAGGATTGAAGGGATCTCCTGATTTATGAATGGGGACATTTATTCCCCTCTTCCATGCTTCTGGATATGCTCCTGAGAAAAAAAATACTTTGAAATACATTTCTAATTATTTCACCCGTATTGGGTAAACTGGTTTTGATTATTTCATTAATAATCCCATCTTCTCCAGCCGCTATTTTGTTACGCATATTTTTAAAGCATCTAAAATTTCTTTAGATGATATTGGAAAATCAAGATCAGAGTGACTTAATTCTGAAGAGAGTTTTTCCAATTTAGAATTTACTTTTAGTTTTGCCTCTGTCTCAACATTTACCTCTGTACCAATAAGATTTTGTAAATGGTCTAGCCACTTTGTACTACTTATCGCTCCATGGCTATTTCCGTTTTGAGAATCTGCTTCAGGTAATTGTTTTAATGTTTTCCACACATTGTTTGGATCTTGTAAATATGCTTCATTCAGACTCTTAACTAAACTGTTCTTATAAATCTTTTTCTTCAGTTTCAACAAAGTTTGTATATTTTCATTTTGTGAAAGAACTTTTCATGTAATGTTTTATTTTGTGGATTTCTGTTCAGTGCATTTCTTAAAGATTTCAGATCTCGTCTTTGAATATAGCAGTCTTGGTCAAACCATTTTTTGGAGCGTTTTCTGGATTTTCTTTTAGTTATAAGTTATGTCGTAATGCCAATTTTGCAGCATACTTTAATGTATTGGTAAGCTTTTCCAAAACAGAGTGGGCTTTAAAACAGCTGTGATTGGTTCATCAATATGATTTTAATTTCTTGTAGCGATTCACTAATTTGCTTTGTTTTAAAGCTGTACAGAAAGCATCAGCGGATTATCATCCCAGTACAATTTTATATATTCTTCCCTTTGACTATTCGTTTGCTTATAAAATGTGCTCTTTCTGAAATACCTCTTATCTTTCGTTCCATTTTTCAATATAGGTAAATATAGTGTCATACTGATTGGACTATGATTGAAAAATGGTTTAGTTCCATAACTTTTATTTCAACTAATTTTGTGTAAGTTCTTCTGAACATAAAAGTAATCTACCACACTACTACCTTGGTGTGTATGTGTCACGAACAGGTTTTTGTCCAGGGGTAATTATTCAGGTGGGGAGATCTTTCCTGTTCGTTTTTATTTCCCATCCGACGACAGAAACCCTAGCAATATGTTTTGGATCCTGTTTCGTTATTTCGTGTTCCAGTGTAGCCTTTCCTCCATCCTTCCCCCTCTATATAATCTGTTTTCATCATCCTCCCTCCTACCCGTAACTGTCCACGGGTTTCCACGAGGCCTCGCTGTGTCAGGTTTGACACGCATGCCTCAGTTTTTTCTCGAGATTCTCGTGTTTACTCACCCTTGAAATCGAAACTGACGTTTTTTTTCGCGGTGTCGTCTCTTGGCACTTTTGGGGAAAGTCCAGCCTCGAGTCGAAGTCATAACCCTTTTCCCGGTAGCGTTTTCGGGTTCCCG
>JAFLJL010004309.1:7500-15000 GCA_018398815.1 Conus ventricosus | reverse complement strand
CTGAAAATGGTCCACGTAAAGTGACTGAGAAAAATCTTGGGAAATGTCAATGGGGTTGCAGGAGTGGAAAACACCGCGGTTGTTGCGCACAGTATTGCCTTTATTTTGAAGCTTAAAGGTCACGTCGTTTTAAAGCTCCAGCCGGATACTCAATGTCTCTCTCTCTCTCTCTCTCTGCAGGACGGACGCAGACGGCTATGCGCTGAAGTCAGTGGAAGACGTGAGCATTGGCCAGATAGTCACCAAGCACAAGGACATCAGCGACATTATGTACAACCAGGCCAGCTTACGCGATGGAGCAACGATGGTGACAGCAACAGACGGAAATACAGATACAAGTCTGACAACGCACCGCCAGTGAATATTCTTCGTACCGGAAAGACCAAGACTGTCGAGCCACCTCATGAACATGGAGGACAGTCAGAGGAACACACGTTATGAAGACAACTACAGTCCCCGTAGACGACCTGTTGTTCCTGGCATCCACTCTTACAGCAAGGCGGTTACATCTGGATCTGCAGTAACACAGCATAAAGACTTTGAAGACAGGTGCAGTGACGGCAGCCTCTGCGGAGACAGTAAAAGTGAGCAGAACTACACCTCATCCCAATATCCTGAGATGAGAGTGCAAGAAAATACAAACAAGCAGCAAGATCTAAATTTTGACTTACAAAGGAGCTCTGTTCTGCACACAAACAGCAACTCCCCGAGTGACGAAGAGGACGAGGACATCCTTGTCAGCTGTGATAACAAATATCCTTCTTCAGAATCGCCAGACTGCACAAACGGAGAAGATAAGGGTCAAACAGAGCAATCAACCAAGCAAGACACGTCAGTTAAGACTAACCAGTTAGAGCCAAGTGAACATAGGCAGACTGCACGGGGTGACGCCAGTGAGCAGGATGTGAAGGCCACCGATAATCGTCCTCACAGGGAGCAGAGTGACGTTCGGAATCATCAGGTGCCCTCTACGACCCTCACCCACTTCGGACAAGTTTCCGCAGAGTCCTGCTCACCTGACACCCAGATGTCTGCCTGTACCTGCTCCCCTCCCATCCAAGAACCTGGTGAGACCTGCGCCCCTTCCTCGCAAGTTCCCACTGTGACTTGCACCCTCTCCTCCCAGGTGTCTGCTGAGACCAGCGCCCCTTCCTCGCAAGTTCCCCTGAGACTTGCACCTCCTCCTCCCAGGTGGCTGCTGAGACCGGCACCCCTCCCTCTCAAGCGTCCCTTCAGAGCTGCATCCATGCCTCCAAAGTGTCCGCCGAGATTTGCGTCCCTTCCCCTCAAGTGTCTGTTGAGACTTTCACCCCTTCCAACATCCGGCAAACAAACTTAACAAGAAGGATAGGTAGCCGAGCTCGGATTTCAAACGCCAGCCCTGCATCAAAAAATCTTCGTTCAAAACAGACCCGTTCCAAAGGCCGCTCTCCGAATCAGAGTAACATCATAGACTCGTTCAGACGTGTTCAGTCCAACGACAGGTCGAACAACACACAGTCTAGAAGGGGGCGTTCAGTGACTCGAAAAGCCCGTTCGAACAACAAATAGGGATTCAGCCGGGCCTTCAATGAAAACAGAAACTCCGTTGAAATGTGTAAGAATAGTAGCTTTCTTTGTTCTTCTTTCGGTTCCACTGATTCGTCAAAGAACGTGAAATTTCTTAACTACAACATTAATGGCTTGCTACCAAAGCTAGAAAACCCAGATATTACTAAATTAATTCTTTCTCATGATTTTGTTTGCTTGACAGAAACGTTCGTGAGTACTAATTTTGAATCAAACATCTTGAGTGATTACTGTATATTGTGTCAAAGGCAAAGAAATTATCCCATCATGGTAGGTACTCCGGTGGTTGTAATGGTATTGGTTCATAAAAGATACGAGACTTACGTTGAGCAAATAATCCTTAATACTGAAAACATGATTGTGCTAAAAATAAACAAATCACTTTTTGGAACTTCTAAAGATATCATGTACATATCCAGTTACATTCCTCCGATAGATTCAGCATTTTGGCAAACTTCCCAAACTGGAAATGGTATAGAATGTTTGGAAGAATCCTTGTCATACCTGCACAGTGAGTTCGATGATTTCTTTGTTTTACTGAATGGTGACTTGAATTCCAGAACTGCTTGTCAGAATACTCCCAATCAGCAAGTGAATTCGAAGATATGTCTGTAAGCGTATCCTCTGAGTTTGCAAGAAAGTCGCAAGATGATGTTGTTAACACGTTTGGAGAACAATTGATTGACATGTGCAATGTATATGATTGTATTATTATTAATGGATTATCTGAAGGTTATTTTGATAATAGTTTCACTTATATCTCTAGCTCCGGAGCCAGTGTGGTAGATTATTTCATCATGTCGTGTGACATGTTTGTGTCTGAATGTAAATGTTCGCTTTCTGTTGAAAATGTGATCGAATCAGACCACCTGCCTGTTACACTGAACGTTAACATCGATGATTCCTCAATTGAAACTGATGTGAGCACAAGGAAACAGAAATACAGTAAATTCTTTGATAAATACGTGTGGGAAAATGATAAAGAACATGAATATATAAAAGAGTTAAATAGTTGTCAAACTCAAAGAAAATTGCAAGAGGCAATAGATGAAATAGAATATAATGTAGATAATGCTCTCGCTACTTTTGTAGAGTGTTTGAAATCTGCAAGTTACTGTATGCATAAAAAATGCTATATTCACAAGAAAGTGAAGGACAATAGATGGTTTGATGAAGAATGTGCTCAAGCTAAAAAGGAAACTCGTCTAAAGCTCAAGATATTTAGATCAACTCGGAAAAAAGAAGAAAGGAAGGAATTATGTACGATCAAGAAAGAAATACAAACACATGCTAAAAGAAGAGGCAAGAGCTTTTAAGCGCAAAAAGACTGACAGCTTGAAAACAACATTAAGAATTCCTCCGTGTTTTGGAAAGAGTTAAGAAACATGGGCCACGGAGAACAAAGAAATATTAACAGTGTAACAATTAATATTAATGAATGGTGTAGTCACTTTAAAATGTGTTTAAAAGTCATGAAACTGAGGCTTATGAAAGCTATGTTACCGAGCTAGATATCACATAGGATTTTGACCATATTCTTAATGAGGATATCAGGAAGGATGAAGTAGAGAGAGCCATCACTAAACTGAAGCCAGGTAAATCATGTGGGATTGATGGTGTGTCCGCCGAGATGTTGAAAGCAGGAGCTCATAACGTCACCAAGTTCCTTGTTGAATTGTTCAATGTCTTGTTTAGTAAAGGTGTGTATCCAAAAGAATGGGCTAAAGCAATCATAATACCCATTCATAAAAAAGGAGATAGAAACCAAGCAAACAATTATAGAGGTGTTTCACTTATTAGTGCATATCAGTAAATGTTATTCCTCAATTTTAAATGCAAGGTTATACAAATGGTTGGAAGAAAATAAAATGATTTCAGAGAGTCAAGCGGGATTTCGTAAGAATTACTCTACTGTGGATCAGATTTTCAATCTTCACGCTATTGTTCAGAAGTGTATGAGCAAAAAAGGCCAAAAATTATATGTTGCTTATGTTGACTTTCAAAAGGCCTTTGATTCTGTGCGCCACGACAAGCTTCTTGAATGTTTGAGGAATCAAGGTATCAGAGGAAAGTTTTTTAGTTCGTTACATGTTATGTATTCTTCCCTGTTATCGTGTGTCAGAGCTAACTTTGATTATTCTGAGTTTTTTCAATGTCCAATTGGTGTCCGACAAGGTTGTGTATTAAGCCCTACCTTATTTTCAGTTTTCATAAATCAGTTAGCAGAGTACATGTCTGAAAGGGGAAGACACGGAGTTCACTTGATGCCAAATATTATGGAACTGTTTATTCTACTTTTTGCCGACGATGTGGTTTTAATTTCAACGACACCATAGGTTTACAAAATCAATTGAACTGTTTAAAATCATGCTGCGACAATATGGCACTTAATGTAAACAAAGACAAAACAAAGTAATGGTATTTAGAAAAGGTGGTTTTCTGGCAAAACACGAGCAATGGTTTTATGATGGAGCACAACTAGAAGTTGTAAACAGTTAATGCTATCTGGGTTACAATTTTTCTACAAAACTGAGTCACAAAAAAGGTACAGACCATTTAGCAACCAAGGGGAAAAAAGCAGTTTTCTTTCTGAATAGAGCTTTCAACAAATACAAGGAAATGACTGCCAAAACATATTTTACGATATTTGATGCAAAAATAAGATCAATATTATTGTATTCGTCTGAAATATGGGGATATCAGAGACTCGATAGCTTAGAAAAGGTCCACCTAATGGCTTGTAAAAGATTTTTAGGGGTCCCTAGTCGAACACAAACAAGATGGTATATGGAGACTTAGGTAGATATCCTATATTTGTTACTTCCATGTTAACTGTGTCAGATACTGGATACGACTATTGGATATGGAACAACACAGAATTCCCAAACAAGATTATAGAATGCTTCTTTCTTTAGATACGGAGGGAAAAGACTGTTGGGTGAGTAAGATAAGACACATTTTATGTGAAACAGGATTCTCTTATGTATGGCTTTGCCAGTCGGTTGGTAACGCCAGTGCATTTGTAAAAATATTTAGACAAAGACTCATTGATATGTTCATTCAAGAATGGTCGGGTACTATTCGAGATAAGGACAGGTATGAATCATACAGGTCTTTCAAACTATCTTCGAAAAAGAAAAATACATTTCGTTTTTGGACACGTATTGTTTTAGAGTAGCTATGTCACAAATTCGATTCGGGATACTTCCTCTAAATAAAAATTTGCATAGATTTAGCAACTGTCCATCTGACCGAAACTGTGTGGTATGTGCTTCAAAAATTGAGGATGAAAATCACTTCATATTTGAATGTCCTTTATACACATGATCTCAGAAAGAAGTTCTTACAACAAATCTCAGCAATGCCTTTGCAGTCGTTACTCCGAGCAGTGAGAAGGACAGATTGTCAATACCTACCAAGTATATTTTCCATGCTATTAATATGCGAAAACAGTTTCTTGAAGTTGACCACGTAAACAATAATTAATGAGTTGTGTGTATATTTTGTTACTTATGGAGCTAGTATTTTGTTGCTTGATTTTTGTTTTTTGATCACCCTGTCCCCCACGCCTCCATTCTCCTTTTCCATCTCCCGCCACCCCTCTTTTTGTGTTTGTATTATGGCCTATGGCTGATGTACAATAAACACTCGGACTCGACTCTCTCTCTCTCTCTCTCTCTCTCTCTCTCTCTCCTCTCTCTCTCTTCTCTCTCTCTCTCTCTCTCCTCTCGCTCGCTCGCTCCAAATTTCCATGTTTTAATTTTCTACCCTCTTTTTATGTCTGATGTTCACATTTCTGTTCAAAATAACAAAAACAAGCAAACAAACAAATAGAAAAAAAAGAAACGAAACAAAGCGAAGGGGTCCAGAAATGAAGCGGGCAAAATGCAAGAGAAAGAGTAAAAGAGGAAAGGGACGGGGATGAATGAATGAATGAATGAATGAATGCATTCTTTAATCAGAAGGCATTGGCCCATTCTCATGGGGCCTCATCAAAACGCAGTTACAAACGATAATCATACAGTGTAAATAGATGTCTACCAGTTCAATGCAAAGTATCAGCATCTAGTTAATGATGACAGGACGTCTTGCACAGGATTTTATACAAGTACAATGACAAGTTTCGCATCGTTATAATGTTAGGTGATGAATATAAAACGTACAACCTGAACATACAGGGATTCATGTAGTGTTGTTATGGAATGAATTCTTTTCTTATATCACTGTAATCTGGACACATAAGGATAAAATGGATTTCATCTTCCTCAGCAGATGAACATAGTGGACATAACAACTGTGACTCAGTTGTTCTTGTATTAAAGAATGCGTGAATATAGATGAAACTCCAAATCTAAATTTACTTAGAGCATTATTTACAAATTTAGGTATATTTATAGACACATAGGGCTCCCTTAGATAAGTGCTTTTAAACGTTCTATAAAATCTGTATCTCTCACTTGTTTGCGTATGATTGTCCTATTCCTGCTATCTGCAATCAGTTATTCTCTGTGTAAATTCTTTAATGAACATTGAAACCGACTCTAACCCTGATTATCCGAAACATAAGAAAATCCATATTTGTCTAAAGCTGTACGAACATTTGTAACCCACGTTTGCTTCCCCTTTTCGTCAAGAGAACATAACATTCTATATGCCTTATATGGTAATCTATGAACCCGCATACGGGTCAGCTTTGACCAGAGTTTGGGTGCAACGTGCATAAGAGTTTAAGTATATAGAGTATCTACCCATTTCAGCATATTCAGCTTTCCTTCTATACCTCTCAGTGGCACATGTTTCCTTTGATCTACAGTTTAGCAATGCAGATGTATCTTATTCTGTGTTTTAATACTTAAATATATTGGGAGGTGATCAGATTCTATCATGTCCACCACATGAATTTCACAAGATGAATGCAAAACAAAGAAAAGTCACCACATGCCAAACAATAACCATTCACACTACTGTCAGTATCAGAAATGAAAGTGAAATGAGCATACCTAATTCCATCACAAACACCATTCAGCATACATATTCCCAATGAAGAACAAAGGTTTAAACACTTTCTTCCATATGAATTCATTATTACTTTTTCTTGCGAATTTCAAATCATTCCTTCGCTGAAAGCATCATCTACAGCAGTGTTGCCCCAAACACCATTAATCATCGGAAATGTATTTCCTGTTCTACTGTGTAAGTCCCCCCACACACAAATAAACATAGCATCCCTTAGCGTGGTATCAGTAAGAATATCTTCACGTAATTCAATATGACTATCTATACTACTAGAACAGTAAACAAGTGGGGTAACGTTTGCTCCCATAATGTTTGCTCCCATTTCCAATTTATACTACTAAAGTTTTGAAAAGGAGAATGTTCTGGTGGAATATAACAACAAATAAGAATATCTTTATCAGTACGGAACAATGATTTGTATATATAAAAACAAAGGGAATTCCAGTGTTCAACTGTTATTTCCGTTACATAATTAACAACTTCGTTTTCAATGAGACAAGACCCCCCTCCCCTCCTCACCCCCCAGAACGTCTCTCCTGTTTGGACAACTTAACTGCTAGTTTACAATATGCTGTGTAATTCGGAAATGCTAGTGGATCAAAGCTATCAACAGATGTCTCTGCTAAACAAATAAGGTGAAAAGATGAAAGATAGCAAGTAAAATCTTTGTCATTCAATTTTGACAAAATACCAGCTATGCTCCAATGCGAAAAAGTAAATATTCTTTTTTGTATTGACATGCACATTCTTTGGACCCTTCATTCTGCTGTTAACTTTTTTTTTTCAAAACCACTTTCAATACGGCCCCCTAATGAATGTGACCCATTTTCTTCAAACCCCACTGATTTCTGCGGCACGCTAACAGGTTCACCAACTACGGACAGCACATGCTCTGCACAATGCTTGCAAAGGGAG
>JAFLJL010004309.1:0-2500 GCA_018398815.1 Conus ventricosus | reverse complement strand
CTAAAATTCTTTAGATGATATTGGAAAATCAAGATCAGAGTGACTTAATTCTGAAGAGAGTTTTTCCAATTTAGAATTTACTTTTAGTTTTGCCTCCTGTCTCAACATTTACCTCTTTTACCAATAAGATTTTGTAATGGTCTAGCCACTTTGTATACTTATCGCTCATGGCTATTTCCGTTTTGAGAATCTGCTTCAGGTAATTGTTTTAATGTTTCCACACATTGTTGGATCTTGTAAATATGCTTCATCAGACTCTTAACTAAATGTTCTTATAAATCTTTTTCTTCCGTTTCAACAAACGTTTGTATATTTTCATTTTGTGAAAGAACTTTTCAGTAATGTTTTATTTTGTTTGGGTTTCTGTTCAGTGCATTTCTTAAAGATTTCAGATCTCGTCTTTGATATAGCAGTCTTGGTCAAACATTTTTTGGGAGCGTTTTTCTGGATTTTCTTTTAGTTATAAGCTTATGTCGTAATGCCAATTTGCAGCATACTTTAATGTATTGGTAGCTTTTCCAAAACAAGAGTGGCTAAATCAGCTGTGATTGGTTCATCAAATATGATTTTTAATTTCTTGTAGCGATTCCTAATTTGCTTTGTTTTTAAAGCTGTCAGAAAGCATCAGCGGAATTTCATCCCAGTACAATTTTATTATTCTTCCCTTTGGGCTATTCGTTTGCTTATAAATGTGCTCTTTCTGAAATACCTCTTATCTTTCGTTCCATTTTTCAATAAAAGGTAAATAATTTGTGTCATACTGATTGGACTATGTCTGAAAAATGGTTTAGTTCCCTAACTTTCATTTCAACTATATTTTGTGTAAGTTCTTTGAACATAAAAAGTAATCTACCACAAATACTACCTTGGTGTGTATGTGTCCGAACAGGTTTTTGTCCAGGGGTAATATTCAGGTGGGAGATCTTTCCTGTTCGTTTTTATTTCCCATCCGACGACAGAAACCCTAGCAATATGTTTTGGATCCCGTTTTCGTTATTTTCGTGTTCCAGTGTAGCCTTTCCTCCATCCTTCCCCATATATAATCTGTTTTCATCATCCTCCCTCCTACCCGTAAAATGTCCCCCGGGTTTCCCCCGAGGCCTCGCTGTGTCAGGTTTTACACGCATGCCTCAGTTTTTCTCGAGATTCTCGTGTTTACTCACCCTAGAATCGAGCTGACGTTTTTTGTCGCGGTGTCGTCTCTTGGCACTTTGCGAAAGTCCAGCCTCGAGTCGAAGTCATACCTTCTCCCTGGTTAGCGTTTTCGGGTTCAGCTTCATTGCTGTTTGATTTCTTCGTTGAAATCTTCACCTCACCCTGGAGTGCTATCCTTCATTGGATTGGGCAAGGGGTTTTTGGGGGGTTGGCGACTTGGGGCTCTCTTCCTGCTAACCAGGGCTGGGGCTGTGGTCTCACGACCATTCTTTTCCTCGTCGGGAGGGGTTTGGGAGGCCGGTGTTGGAGACGCTGGTTCTTCAGTGGCAGAGCGTAGGCACACGGCTAGCTTTTCACAAGCCTGTTGGTAAGTGACGTTTGTTCCTTGAGATAGGCTTCTTTGCGTACTTTTTTCCCCCGGTTAATGTAAAGTAAATCCCCTTATTCAAATTCTAAGGTGGAGGTCATAATTCTTTCTATCGTTAGTTTCTCTCTAAAGTTTTGCGTGTTTTGCTGGTTTTCGTCTGCTTCTTGTGCAGGGTTGTTTTAGTTGTCCCGTTTAAAAATTCGTGAGTGCGAGATATTGCCCGGTCGAGTATGGCTCACGCCCTAGAGCAAAAGATTAAGTTTTCAATGAAATTTAATGGCCGTCGTACTTTCGTAATTTTCCAATACTATTTGCTTTTTGGTGGAGGCTAAAAAGCCTAAGTCTTATTTTTTTTTGGAGAGTAAATTTTGACTCGTGAGGTGAACGCGGTGTGTTTGGTTGAGGGCAAAATTTACCGGGGGTGGGTGTGGGACACTCGTCCACCCTCTCTTCCAGTCATCGTTTTCTCCTCCCATGTTTTCGTTTTGTTTAATGCATTTAAAAATTTGTGTGCATGTTTGCGGGTGAGTGTTCATTATAGCATAAATCCATTTTTTTTATTTTAAAAAAAGCAAAATGCCTTTCGGGGTGATAGTTTGAAATATTTAGGTTTTTTTTATTTAAAGAGAAGTCTGCCAGTGGTTTCTCAATCACCTGTCGATTCAATTCATAATTCTTTCTAAAATGTTTCCTACTACCTATGTTAGTTTTGAATTGAAATCGATGGATAAATGTTAAGGAAGGTTGACTCGTGGCAAATTTAAAGGTTTGCATTAACATTTAATTAATTGAGATTAGGGCCTGTATCATGTTGTGACATGACTTGACCAATACAAGCCCTCTTTTCCTTACTTCAGTATTTTATTTTCGATGGACGTCTACTTTCTTATTGGGCGGGCCTCATTTTTCTGCTTTCATTCTTATCTGCTGCTTCCCTTTCTCCCCCGGATCTTCTTTTCTTTGGCCCACCAATGACCC
>JAFLJL010004308.1:7500-32500 GCA_018398815.1 Conus ventricosus | reverse complement strand
GATTAAAACTTCTTTTTGCAATATAATAAGGATGTTATTGAAAAATTTTTAAAAAAAAGTACAATATCTATGTTTGTTGGGAAAAAAAATGTCGATGAAAAAATTTTTTCTTCGTTTTTGACATCCCACCATTGTTTTTCTTGAAGTTTTTGGGTTTATTTAACCCCCACTTAAAACAGTAGGGACAGGGAAACCTTAGAGGGAATTGATGGCAAGATACTAAAAATCGCTTCTTTGGGCCCATTGCTGGGACACTAACTACGTTTATAATTTGTGTTTTGAAAAAACCCCATTTTCCCCTTTAAGGTTTTTAAAAAAAGAAAGTTATACCTTTATAAAAAAAAGGTAAAGCCCCCCCAATTTTCTCAAATTTTAACCTATTCAATTTTATCCCTGTTGTCTAAACCACTAAAAAAAAATGTTAAAAACACACCTATTTCTCTCTTAAATATTACGATCTGTTTCATGAAAAAATTTTCGGTTTTTCGAGAAAATCATTTCTTGCACACTGTTTCTTGCACAAACTTATCGATAGATGTCTTACGAATTTTAAACCAATAATGACCTTAGGAATTTTTTTGTAGATTTTGCAAAAGCTTTGGGCGTTATAAACCACTCCCTTTTTTTAAAAAATTTTTTGGTGTTCCAAAGTTTTAAAATACAGCCTTAAAATTTTTTACTCGTTTCATAAATTTTTTCGTCAACAGGCTTGTTAAAAATCAACTAAAGGGGGTTAAAATTTTTACCCCTTTACAAGGGGGTTTGGCCCCTTTGGGGTCAGTAGGGGGAAACCCTTCTTTTCTATTTTTAAAAATTTTGATTTCCCCCGGGTTTATAGAATGTTCTTGTGAATGTTTGTGAGATACCTCATTAAAATTCTCACAGTGGGAAACCCCTTACTGAACGGGAAAAATAATGCAGAAAAATATCAACAAGCTAATTACATGGACAGAAATGAATCTTTATGTCCCTAAATTTGCAAAGTAAAACCAAATGCTTTGTATGTAAAACTAAACGCCGAAACGACAGAAAATGACATCCTCATTTGCCCCATTAATCCCCAAGGACAAAAGATTGAAGGGGGTACTTTTCGCAAAAGTTTTGGGTGTTTTTTTTTAAACAACGATTTATCTTGGTTTCCCACATTGCGGATTTTGGAAAACGTTTTTCAAAGAGAATATATCAACTTTAAAAAGAAAAAAATTTTTTTTTAAATTTTTCATCCGGAAAGATATTCTTTCATGCGCCATTCTTTTTCTTATCAATTATGCCCCACGTTAGGGGGAAAAATGCCAGTGAAAAAATTTCTAAAAAAATAGAAAGTCGTCTGCAAAAAGACCATTTTTTTAAATTTCGTTGAAACCCAAAAAACTTGACAAAGGTGTTTACAAATTTTAAATATTCTTCCTTTTTAAAGGGAAACTCTACTTCAACAAATGCTTGGCTTTTGTACACTGTGGTGAATGGATCACCCCCCGAAAGATAATTTTTGGAGGGGCTTTGTCTTCAATTTTTAAGACATACACATAAACTGTTTTTCCCCCAGACCCCCGTTTGTAATCTTTTTTAAATCAAAATTGGAATAGAGTTTGTTTAAAAACCTTCCCGCCAATGCATTGAAAAAAACCCAAAAGCCCAAGGACCGATGCATTTAACCCATTTGGGGGTTTTTCAGGCAAAAAAAATTTAAATAAACATTTAACAGTGGGCCCGTAGGAAAAAGAACGAAAAAAAGAAGAAAGAAAAATGATTATCCGTTTTCTTCCATTGGTCGGGGGGGGGAAATGACATGGGGCCCGGGGTTTTATGGGAGGGGAAAAACGGAGGGGGGGGGGGGGGGGGGGGGGGGGGGGGGGGGTTTTTGGTCGGGAGGGGTTTGTGTGGGGATATGTTTGGGGGGTTTGTGGTCTAGTTTATTGGGAGGGTTTTGGGGTATCTTTGTGATGGTATTTGGTAGTGGTGGTTTGGATAGAAATGGAAAGGGGAAAAAAAGGGGGGGGGGGGGGGGGGGGAAGGAGAAAAAATTGGGGGGGAAAAAGGAAAAAAAAAAAAAAAAAAAAAGGGAAAATTTAAAGGGGGGAAAAGGAAAAAACAAAAATTAAAGATTAAATAGATGGAGGGTTGCTGAAAATTTCTGTATGAAGTGGGGTGGGGGGGGGTTGGGGGGGTTTGTGTATGTATGTGTGTTTTATGTGTGTGTGTTGGTGGGGATATTGCCAAATGATGTGGAAGTGGTGGGTATGGGGTGTTTGGTTATTGTTGGTTGTTGATCCCTTTGGGGGTTTTAGTGTGCCCAGTTTGGAAATTGAGGGGGATTCTTGAGTTGTTTCGTTCAAAACGTCACTCTGTGGGCTGCCAGAGTGCTGACTTTGACAGGGGGCGATGTTGTTTTTGGGTGTGGTTGAAGTGTAGGGCGCGGGTTTGGGGTGGGGGCGGATTCAGCCCGGGGGTTTCCGGGGGTGGTGTTTTTTAAATGTTGGGGTGACGGGTTTTCCCCTTTTGTAGATTTTTGGGGGCCCCAACAGTGGCAGTTTGGGTGGATTAAAAATAATTTAGCCGCAACATTATATATGCATCCACGCCAAACTGTGTGGCAAAATTCCCACATAGGGGAAAAAGCCGCACACTTGAAACACACATCCTGAACAAACCCGGCTTTTTTTTCGCCCCAACCGACCCCCAAAACCCCTTCGCCCCACACTTCAACCACACCCCAAAACAACATGACCCTGTCAAAAATAAAGGAAATTTGGGAGCACAGAGGGCACTTTGAAAGCACAACCAAGAAACCCATTCATTCCAAACTGGGCACACTACACCCCCCAAGGGAAACAACATCCAACAATAAACCCCAAAAAAACATACCCCCCATTCCCCCATCAGTTTTGGGAAAATCCCCCACCAAACAACATACACAACCCCTTTCTTTCACCACACACCCCTCCCCCTTTTCCCCACTTCATTTCGTGGTTTTCAGCAACCCCCTTCTATTTAAAATTTTTAATTTTTTTTTTAAACCTTCCCCCCTTTAAAATTTCCCTTTTTTTTTTTTTTTTTTTTTTTTTCCCCCCCCCCTTCAGTTTCTCTCCCCCCCCCCCTTTTTTCCCTTTTTTTTTAATCAATCCACCACTTTCCCCTACCCTCAAAAGATACCCCCCCATTTTCCCCAAAAAAACTAGACACCCCAAAACCTTTTTTATAACACAACCCCACCCTCCCCCCACCCCAAACCCCCACCCCCCCCCTCCCTTTCCCCTTTTCCCTTCCCCCCGGCCCCATTTTCATTTGCCCCACCCAACGGAAGGAAAAAAAGGATAAATCATTTTTTTTCTTCTTTTTTGTTCTTTTTTTCGTACGTCCACATGTTAAAAGTGATTTTTTTTTTTCGCTGAAGAAGCCCCGGGTTGAAATGACGGTTTTGTTTATGGGCTTTGTTTGTCAATGTCCCTTGGCGGTAAGTTTAAACAAAAATCTATTCCTTAAATTTTTCTTGTTCGCCGCCCCCAGTACTCAAATTTTTAAATTTTAAAAACAAGTTTTTCTGTAAATCTGGAGGGGGCCCTGGAATAAATTTTCCCCTTTCCCTAAAAATTATGTCACTCAAAATATACATTTAAAAAAGCACAAAAAATGCATTTGAAAAGAAACCTTTTTCGCTTCAAAATTTAAGCAATTTAAAAACAAACCCCTTTCCCCCGTTCTTTTCCCCTTTTCTCTTTCCCCCCTTTTCTTCTCTCCCTTCTTAACTTAATTTCCCAAAAAAATTTTTAAATCCCCAATTTTTAAAAAATTAATTTTTTCCTAAAAAAAATTTTTAAAAAAAATTTTTTTTTTTTAATTTCCCCAATTTTTTCCCCTTTTTAACCAAAAAAACAAAACAAACCCCAAAAAATAATTTAATTACCCCCCCACCCCCCCCACCCCCCAACCCCCCCCACCCCCCCACCCCCACCCCCCCCCCCCCACCCCCCAAACCCCCCCCCACAAACCCCCCCCAAACCCCCCCCCCCCACACCCCACCCCCCCCCACCCCCCCCCACAAACCAACCCCCCCCCCCCACCACCCACCCCCCCCCAACCCCCCACCCCCCCCCCCCCCCCCCACACCCCCCCCCCCAAACCAAACCCCCCCCCCCCCCAAAACCCACAACCCCCCTCCCCCCCCCCAAACCCCCCCCAAAACCCCCCCCCCAAACCCCCCCCCCCCACCCCACCCCAACCCCCCACCCCACCCCCCCAACCCCCTCCCCCCCCCACAACCCCCCCAACCCCCCCCCCTTTCCCCTCCCCCCCCCACCCCCCACCCCCCCCCCACCACCCCCCCAAACCCCCCCCCCCCCCCAACCCCCCCCCCCCCCCCCCCCCCCCCCCCACCCCCCCCACCCCCCCCCCCCCCCCCACCCAAACCCCCCCCCCCAACCCCCCCCCCACCCCCCCCCCCCCCACCCCCCCCCACCCCCCCCCCCCCCCCCACCCCCCCCCCCCCCCCCCCCCCCCCCCACCCACCCCCCCCCCCCCCCCCCCCCCCCCCCACCCCCCCCCCCCACCCCCCCCCCCCCACCCACCCCCACCCACCCCAAACCCCCCCCCCCCCCCCCCCCCACCCCCCCCCCCCCCCCCCCCCCCCCCCCCAACCAAAACCCCCCCCCCCCCCCCCCCAACCCCCCCCCCCCCCCCCAACCCCCCCCCCCCCCACCCACCCCCCCCCCCCCCCCCCCAAACCCCCCCCCCCCCCCCACCCCCCCCAACCCCCCCCCCCCCACCCCCCAACCCCCCCCCACCCCCCCCCCCCCCCACCCCCCCCACCCCCCCCCACCCCCCCCACCCCTCCCAAAACCCCCCCCCCCCCCCCCCCACCCCCCCCACCCCCCCCCCCCCAACCAACCCCCCCCCCACCCCCCCACCCCCCCCCCCCAACCACCACATCACCCCCCAACCCCCCCCCCAAAAAACACTCCCCCCCCCCCACCACCCCCTTCCCCCCCACCCCAAACACCCAAACCCCCCACACTACAACCCCCCACACACACACACACACACACCCCAAACCAAAACCACAACACACCCCTAAAACCCACCCCCACAAACAAACAAACAAACCCCCAACCCCCCCCAAAACACACCACCCCACACACACACTCACAAAAACCCCACCACACACAACACACCCAACCCCCCCCCCCAACAAACACACACCACACACAAACACACACCCAAAAAAAACTCAAACAAACACACACACACATTTACACCACTCCCCAAAACAAACAACCCCCCACAAATACACCACAAAACACACAAACAACCCCAACCCCCAACCCCCACAACCCCTCACCCCCACCCCACCACCCCCAAAACCCCAACAACAACACACAAAAACCCCTCACACACACCACACACAACCCCCACCCACACACCCCCCCACCCAAAACAACACACACACCCCAAAACACTCCACAAAACAACTCCCCACACCCCACCAAAACCCCAAAACCATACACACACACCCCACACACACACCACACACCCCCCACCCCCACAAACATCACCAAAACCACCTCACCCAAACCCTTTACACCCACACAAAACAAACTCAAAAACAACCCAACGGGCTACAACCCAAAACCACAACCCCAACTCAACATTAAAAAACATCAACACAAATTTTAAACCCAAAAAAATCACCACCACACTAACCAAACCCCTCACACCACTACATACCACCAAACCCCAACAACACCACTACAACCCAACAAAAACAACACCAACTAACAAAACACAACAAACCCCACCAACCAAAACCCCCAACACAAACTAACAAAACAACCACACCACCCCCCCTCCCACCCAACATCCCCAAAAATTAAAACCCCTTCAAACAAAAAAAACACAAAAAACAAAAACCAACATTAAAGAAGCACCCAAAGGGGAAAAAGGGTTTTTCTCTTTAAAGAAAACCACCCACCAGGCGGCCCCCAAAGAAAAACCAAAAATATATTAATTTAAAAAGACAAATTTTTTTAAATATGGGAAAAAGGGGAAGGGGGGAAAAAGGGACAACAAACATTTTTAAAAAGGGAAAGAAGGTCAAAATTTGGTTTTTATTAAATAAGGAAAAAAGGAACCCGGTTTTTAAAAAAATTGGGTTTTAAAAAAGGGGGAGGAAAAAAGGGGGAAACCAAAACAAAAGGAAAAAGGGCCCCCCAAAAAATAAATTCCCGGAACGGTGAGACCCCCTTCCCATACCCCCCAAAAAAGTTGGGCACCAATGGATTTATCAGGGAAAAAAAGGGTTGGGGGTACAAAAACTTTTTATTTCAAAAAGTAGGGAAAAAACCCCACAACACACCCCTCCCGGGGTTTATATCCGCAGGGGAATGGGATTTTGCCCTTCCTTTGAAGAAAAGAAAAGGAAAACCCCCAAAACAGTGGAAAGAGATAAACCCAATAAAAAGGGAAAAAAAAAAACAAAGAAGGAATTTTTTTTTTTTCCCTTCCCCCCGTGAACCCCCAAAACCCCCCGCCTAAAAAAACAAAAAAAAAAAAACAAAAAAAAAAAAAAAAAAAAATTTTAAAATTAAAAAACAAAAAAGAAGGGAAAGCGAAGAGGAGGAAAAGGAGGGGCGGGCCCCCCACTTTTCCAAACTTTTTATTTTTTTTTTATTAATTTGGTTTCATTTTTCAAAATCTTTGGGTTAGTGTTTTTGTTTTCGTGCGGGGGGGGGGCCTGCGTGGGGGGTTTTTGCCCCGCGTGAGATTTTTTTCCCCCCTTTTTTTCCCCTTGGGGGTTTTTGGGGTTGTTGTTTTGGGTTGGGGGGAAAAAAACTTGTTTTGTTTTTGAAGGGGGGGGGTTATTGTGAAAGGGTGTTTTTTAGTGTTGGGGGGGATTTTCCCCTTTTGGCCCGTTGGGGAAAAAAAATGGGGGGTTTAAAAAAATGGATGGTTTTTTTTTTTTTTTTCCCCCCCCCCTGCTTTTTTTCCCCCCCCCCAAAATTTTCGTGGTGAACCAAAAAAAAAAAAAAAAAAAAAAAAAAAAAGGGGGGGGGGCGGGGGGGGGGTTTTTTAATTTTTTAAAAGAGGGAAAGGGGGGGGGGGGGGGGGGGGGGGGGGGGAAGGGGGGGGGGGGGGGGGGGGGGGGAAAGGGGGGGGGAAAGGGGGGGGGGGGGGAAGGGGGGGGGGGGGGGGAAAGGGGGGGGGGGGGGAGGGTGGAGGGGGGGTTGGAAAACAAAATCAAAAAAAAAAAAAAAAATCTCCCCCAGTGAAAGGGTTTCAAGTTTCTTATTTCCCTGTTTTATTTTTGTTTTTTGCGTTTTTTAAAGGGTGTATTTTTTGTCATTTTCTTTGCTGGTCTTCGTTTCTTTATTTTCTGTCTTTTACGTTTTCTTCCCTTTTTTTTGCGTTTTTTCCTTTTTTTAATTTATTTTTCCCTTTTTTCGTTTAAATTTTAATGTTCTTTGTTTATTTTTAATGTTTCTTTGTTTTTTTCAATGTTCTTTATTCATCTTCATGTCTTTTTTTACTTTAGTGTTTTTTTTTAAATCATTTTTTTTCTTATATTTTGGGTTTTAAAGTCCCTATTGGTTTTTTTTTCATTATGTATTTTGTTTTTTTATTTATGTTAATTTTTTTCCCTTTCTTTATTTGCTGATGTCTTCCCTTTTTATTTCCCTTTTTTTTCATTTTATTTTAAATTTTTCCCCCCTTTATTTCATGCTTTTTTTTTTTTTAAAAAACTTTCTTTTTTCTTAAAAAAAAAATTTTCCTGTACTCGGCGGGGTTTAAAGGCAAAACTGGCCATTTTCACCACCCTCCCCTCTGTCTGTCTGTCTGTTGCTGTTGTCCCCTTTTGGGTGCCCCCAGAATGACTCACAGTTCTGGAATGAAGATTTATCCGTAGTAAAGGAATGTTGGTAGAATTTACCTTTTCGTTGAGATTCTGAGGTCTGTGCTTGTTTAGATGAAATGCAGATGAAAAAACACACAAAACACACCAAAAACCCCAACCCCACACACCCCAAAACACACACACACACAAAAACCCCAAAACCAAAAAAAAAATGACTGGGCGCTTATGGGAAACATGAGCGCTGGGAAAATTGCGTAAAGGGAAAGGCGAAAGGGGCGAGAAAATGCGTTTTCCACGTGGGATTCTGTTTATATCTTAATCCACCGTGAATTTTAATTTTTGTATTTCTGTGTCAGTTTGGGTTTTTTTCTAGGGTTTTCTTTTTCGTTTTTATTTTTATGGTTTTCCCCGTCCGTGGTCGTATTTGGGGATGGGGTTTTACTTTCGTTGTTATTTTTCATTTGACATGTGAAGCTGGCAAAAAGAAAAGCAACGAAGATTTGTGTGTGTGTGCGTGGTTTCGTGCGTGCGTGCGTGCGAGCGGTTCGATAACCCTTTTAAAATCTTAAGCGGTAAGAATATAAACGATCTCTTAAACAAATAAAAAGCTAGGCCCCCAAAAATTTCATCATCACAGAAATTAAAGTTAAAGAGGAAGCGGTCGCACTTTAGCCCCTGTTTTAGTTTTAGTTTTGCTAAGCAGACCCCAGAGGGGGCTCTCCGATGAACACCACCAGGAGCCCGCCAGCCGCGCCCTCACTTTCCATTATATCCAAACCGACTCTGTGAAAAATCTGGAAAAGTTTGGCCCGGGTCCTTTTTTGGGGGTTCCACACGCATAGATAAAACCATGTTGGCAAGTGTAAAGCCGGGACGGGCCCCGGAAGTTACTTTAAAGGCTGCTGGAGTTTTACCAGAAAATTTTGGAATCGCTTTTTTTTTCTTTTTCTTTTCGTACGAAAGGGTGATATCCTGCCGGAAATTTGCTGTATACAAGGCAAGGATCCCAAACCCGCCTACCCCAAAAAAGGGGGGTGGGAGTTTTGTGTGTATGACCGTTTTTTTTTTTTTTTTCCTGCCATTAAAAGGAGCCTACTCCCAAATTTGGGGGAAAGGGGCTTTCTATGGTAACGTGTCATCCTACCAAACCCCCCAAAACTGGGTTTTCTTCCCAAAGTGGGTGATGGGATTTTCCGTGTGTGCACGATGTGATGGGGGAAAGGAAATCAGAAAAATGTTAATCCGAGGGAAAAAAAAAACCCCGTAACCCAAAAAAGGCCCCGGGGGAGTTCGAAACCCCGGGCCCCAGGATCACCCAAAATTTTCGAGTCCCGGGCTCTACCCCTGAGCTATTCCCGGGCCCCCATGGAATCGCTAAAAAGCCAAAACAAAATTAAAACGTGTGTGTGTGTGTGTGTGTGTGTGTGTGTGTGTGTGTGTGTGTGTCCTGTCTTCTTTGCCACCCATTTGCACCACATACACGCCGCTCACTTCCACCACGCATCCACAGCTACAGCCAGCCCGTCCCACCCACAGCTGACTTCCACCACGCATCCACAGCTACAGCCAGGCCCGTCACCCACAGCCCATCTCCACCACGCATCCACAGTACAGCCGGCCGTCCCACCACAGCTGACTTCACCACGCATCCACAGCTACAGCCTGGCCCGTCCATCCACACTGACTTCCACCACGCATCCACAGCTACAGCCAGGCCCGTCCCACCACAGCTGACTTCACCACGCATCCACAGCTACAGCCAGGCCTGGCCCGTTCCCACCCACAGCTACAGCCTGGCCTCCCACCCACAGCTACAGCCTGGCCCGTCCCACCCACAGCTACAGCCAGGCCCGTCCACCCACAGCTACAGCCAGGCCCGTCCCACCCACAGCTCACAGCCAGGCCCGTCCACCCACAGCTACAGCCAGGCCCGTCCCACCCACAGCTACAGCCAGGCCCGTCCCACCCACAGCTACAGCCAGCCCGTCTCACCCAGCTACAGCCAGGCCCGTCCCACCCACAGCTGACTTCCACCACGCATCCACAGCTACAGCCAGGCCCGTCCCACCCACAGCTACAGCCAGGCCCGTCCCACCCACAGCCCCTGCATCGGCAATCCACAGGAAGCAGCTGACGTCACTTCCGTCACGAGGCAACCCACCAGAGCAGACACTGCACTGTTGTCGAGTCACTTCTGTGGCTACTCTGATCCAACACATGTAGCACACCGAGCCCCCTACTGACGACAATCATTGCTCAGTGACAGGACGAACGAACGAACGAACGGATTTAATGAACAGGCCATTTGCCGTGTCGTAACAGGGACAGGTGGGGTCAGGGAAGTCGTTCAAAACTCATAGATATGTCAGTCAATACAATCAACTTTAGAGAAGTACAAGCAAAAGACAAAAGTTGCACGCATGTGCACAATCAGCGCGCACGTTAACGCATACACTCCCATGCGCGCGCGCTCACACACACACACACACACACACACCACACACACACACACACACACACACACACACACACACCAAACACACTCTCTTCTCTCTCGTCACTCTCTCCCTCAATCCCCCCCCCCCCCCCCCTCTCTCTCTCTCTCTCTCACCCTTGAATCACCAAACAGTAAATCGCGACACAGGTTAAGCATGATGCATTAAGTCGTTTCTGAGTTTGAACGCTTTTGACAAACACAAGGCAAGAGGTACACATATCCTGAGTTGGACAATAACAGAGTCAGTTGAAAAGCATTTGGCTTTAAACAATATTTTTCTGGCACGTACAACTGACGCAGCTGACGGGAGCTGACGCAGCTGACGGGAGCTGACCCCCAAAGAGCTCAAGCAGTCCCCTTCCGCAGGCCCACCCCTCCAAACCAACGACAGTCCTCGTCAATTGGTGGACACCGGTCACCCCCACAGAATCAAACCAAGGCCACACGGACGAGCGAGGCAAACGACAACTAAGGTCATCACAACAGCAGGGCATGAAGGGCCAGAGAATTTGAGGCATTTTTTTTTTCATGCTGATCGATGAGAATGAGGATGACGAAAATGAGCTACGGATTACCATTCTGATCTGAGACTGTATGACAGGGCTGTACTGTACTCTTCATTTTCATATATATTCTGGCGCCAACCGGGCCCGAGAGATACAGACATCTGCAGAGTCAGAAATCTGAGCAACAGTCTCAGAGAGGCATCCATCCAGCGGATGAAACTCGACTGTGTGGTCCCAGTCTTGACAGCAAACGCCCGTAGCAAACACAACTCCGGGTAAGGGCCGGCAGGGGCAGAAAAATACCACAAATAACATGGCAGTGATATGAATCGAACACACAAAGCAGCACTCAGTACAAATGTTTGTGCCTTTCATGTGCACAAAGCAGCACTCAGTACAAATGTTTGTACCTTTCATGTACACAAAGCAGCACTCAGTACAAATGTTTGTACCTTTTATGTGCACAAAGCAGCACTCGGTAAAGAAGTGTTTGTACTTTTCATGTGCACAAAGCAACACTCAGTACAAATGCTTGTACTTTTCATGTGCACAAAGCTGCACTCAGTACAAATGCTTGTACTTTTCATGTGCACAAGCAGCACTCGGTACAGTGTTTGTACTTTTCATGTGCACAAAGCAGCACTCAGTACAAATGTTTGTACCTTTCATGTACACAAAGCAGCACTCAGTACAAATGTTTGTACCTTTTATGTGCACAAAGCAGCACTCGGGTAAAAAGTGTTTGTACTTTTCATGTGCACAAAGCAACACTCAGTACAAATGCTTGTACTTTTCATGTGCACAAAGCTGCACTCAGTACAAATGCTTGTACTTTCCATGTGCACAAAGCAGCACTCGGTACAAGTGTTTGTACTTTTCATGTGCACAAAGCAGCACTCAGTACAAATGTTTGTAAACCCTTCATGTTCATCAAAGCAGCACTCAGTACAAATGTTTGTCCTTTTATGTGCACAAAGCAGCACTCGGTAACAAAGTGCTTGTACTTTTCATGTGCACAAAGCAAACACTCAGTACAAATGCTTGTACTTTTCATGTGCACAAAGCTGCATTCAGTACAAAAGCTTGTACTTTTCATGTGCAACAAAGCAGCACTCGGTACAAGTGTTTGTACTTTTCATGTGCACAAAGCAGCACTCAGTACTGTTTGTACCTGTCATGTACACAAAGCAGCACTCAGTACAAATGTTTTCCTTTTATGTGCACAAAGCAGCACTCGGTAAAGAAGTGTTTGTACTTTTCATGTGCACAAAGCAGCACTCAGTACAAATGCTTGTACTTTTCATGTGCACAAGCTGCACTCAGTACAAATGCTTGTACTTTTCATGTGCACAAAGCTGCACTCAGTACAAATGCTTGTACTTTTCATGTGCACAAAGCAAACACTCAGTACAAATGTTTGTACCTTTCATGTGCACAAAGCAGCACTCAGTACAAATGTTTGTACCTTTCATGCACACAAAGCTGCACTCAATAAAACGGGGTTTTAACGCTGAGTGGGTTTATCACGCGGTATACGTCATGGAAGCTCCTCGGCTCCACGGTCAGCTATATTCAGGTTGAACACCCACACTCCCCAAAGGGTAACATCACAGACGGGAGGGAACTTCACCTGTAAACGATAAGGACGAGTCACACAGGTGTGGTGGTTACTCTGTAGTCTGCATAACACCTTTTTTTCTCTCTCTCTCCAGACGTACGGTTTCCGGCTGACTGAACACTCGTCGATAGACGGGTGTTTAGAAATCGGCAGGGGGAGTAATTCGTGTTAGAGCTTGCAGCATTCTGCGAAAGGTTTCATGGGGCAGGTTCTGCTGGTGGTGGCCGTGAGCCAAACAGTGTTGCCCTGTGGGTCCGATTGACAGCTCCATCAGAGAGAGAAAATGCCCAAACACTGGGGTGAAACGGTACGCCTTATAATGCTGCCCATACCTCGATCTTTCTCGTGGCGCCTGCTTCAAATAGACTCTCTTAATCTAATTGCTTCATCTATATAAACTGAGAAAGATATTCTCATGGATGATGGAAAGAGGCATTATCTTCCCTTGATTTTTTTTTTTTTTATTCCGGAACAAGTCTGTTGGCACTGATATACGTTGTTTCCGATCAGTCCTTTAGTTTCAAACATCTGAATACGTTTTACTTTCCCGCGGCCTTAGTGAAGTGGGTAGCGTTTTGCTGCGGAATTCCGGCTGAGAAGTCGTGTGTGTTTGTCAGGGAATCTGAGCAGCATGCTCACAGACTGGCCATCCATTAGGTAGAGCTAACCTCGACTGTGTGGTGGTCTCAGTCTTCCTAACTATAAGTCAACAGCAAACTCAACTCGGGGAGTAGAGCCGTCTCGGGACCCCACAATCCACACTGTACATGGCTCTGGTGGGATTCGACAAATCAGCGAACAAAGCGACTGCACCAAGACGACTTGGTGAATAACATTGTTTTCTACGTGTTTACCAATGTGTTTGTGGAGGCGGGAGTGGGATGGATGTCTTCCTACGTCGTACATAGACACGGGCAGACAGACAGACAGACACAGACACGCACGCACGCGCGCGCACACACACACACAATTACACGCACACGCGCAGACACAACACACACACACACACACACACACACACACACACACACACACACACACACACGCAAGCACGCACACGCACTCAACACACACACACACACACCACACACACACACACACACACACACGCACACGCGCCCGCGCACAACACACCCACACGACATACACCACACACACACGCACGCACGCTTACATACACACACATTTGCGCGCGCACCACACACACACACACACACGCGCGGCGCGCGCACACACACACACACACACCACACACACACACACACACACACACACGCGCGCGCGCACGCATACACGCATGCACAACACACACACACAACACACACGCACGCACAACACACACATACACACACACACACACACACACACACACACACACACAAACACACGCGCGCGCGCAACTGCGCAGCCAGATCACGGAAATACCTAAAATGACAACAGTATATAACCCCTTCGTGCCGCCTCTCAATGGCGTCCCTCCCACGCTTCTCATCCTGACTCCCTCCTCCCTCCCTCTCTCTCCTCTCCCTCCCTCCCTCCCTCACAACAAAAACAGCCCCCAATCACACGGTCGTCCCTGTGATAGTCCCAACGTGACCTATCACTTCAGCGGGAAGGAATGGAAGGGCAGGAAAGAACAAGAAAAGAACAAAATGGAAAAAAGGGGAGAGGGGGGGTGGAGGTGAAGAGAAGAAGGAGAAAGGAAGGAGGGAGGGGGAGGAAGACTGTTACGACAAAGAAGAAGGAGAAGGAAGGAGGGAGGGGGGAGAAGACTGTTACGACAAAGAAGGGGAGGAGGAGGAGGAGGAGAAGATGGAGAACAGAAGAAGGCGAAAGCAAAAAAAAAAAAAAAAAAAAGGAAACGAAGAAAAAAAAAAGCAGAAGAAGGAAGATTAGAAGAAAAGTGGAGGAATAGAACAACGTAGAAGAGGAGGAAGAGTGAGGACGCGGAGGAGGATAGGAGGGGTACAGGGAGGGGTGATGAAGAACCGGATGAGGGCGAGAGGAGGAAGAGGAAGCAGAAGAGGGGAGAGAGGAGGAGGAAAGGAATAAGAAGAGGGAGAGAGGAGGAGGAAGAGAATAAGAAGAGGGGAGAGAGGAGGAGGAAGAGGAATAAGAAGAGGGGAGAGAGGAGGAGGAAGAGGAATAAGAAGAGGGGAGAGAGGAGGAGGAAGAGGAATAAGAAGAGGGGAGAGAGGAGGAGGAAGAGGAAGCAGAAGAGGGAAGAGGAGGAGGAAGAGGAATAAGAAGAGGGGGAGAGAGGAGGAGGAAGAGGAATAAGAAGAGGAGGAGAGAGGGGAGGAAGAGGAATAAGAAGAGGGGAGAGAGGAGGAGGAAGAGGAAGCAGAGAGGGGGAGGAGAGGAGAGGAAAGGAATAAGAAGAGAGGAGAGAGAGGAGGAAGAGGAATAAGAAGAGGGGAGAGAGGAGGAGGAAGAGGGAAGCAGAAGAGGGGAGAGGGAGGAGAAGAGGAATAAGAAGAGGGGAGAAAAGGAGGAGGAAGAGGGGAAACAGAAGAGGGGGAGAGGAGGAGGAAGAGAATAAGAAGGGGGAGAGAGGAGGAGGAAGAGGGAAGCAGAAGAGGGGAGAGAGGAGGAGGAAGAGGAAGCAGAAGAGGGGGGAGAGGAGGGGAAGAGGAATAAGAAGAGGGGAGGGGAGGAGGAGGAGGGAAGCAGAAGAGGGGGAGAGAGGAGGTGGAAAAAGGAATAAGAAGAGGGGAGAGGAGAGGGGGAAGAGGAATAAGAAGAGGGGAGAGAGGGGTGGAAAAGGAATAAGAAGAGGGGGGAGAGAGGAGGTGGAAAAGAATAAGAAGAGGGGAGAAAAGGAGGAGGAAAAGGAATAAGAAGAGGGGAGAGAAAGGGGGAGGAAGAGGAATAAGAAGGGGAGAGGAGGAGGAGGAAAGAGGAAAAAAGAAGTGGGAGAGAGGAGGTGGAAGAGGAATAAGAAGAGGGGGAGAGAGGAGGTGGAAGAGAATAAGAAGAGGGGAGAGAGAGGAGGTGGAAGGGAATAAGAAGAGGGGAGAGAGGAGGAGGAAGAGGAAGCAGAAGAGGAGGAGGAAGAGGAGAAGGAGGAAGAGGAATAAGAAGAGGGGAGAGAGGAGGAGGAAGAGGAAGCAGAAGAGGAGGAGGAGGGGAGAAGGAGGAGAGAATAAGAAGGGGTGAGGAGAGAGGAGGGGAAGAGAAGGAGGAAGAGGAATAAGAAGAGGGGAGAGAGGAGGAGGAAGAGGAGAAGGAGGAAGAGGAATAAGAAGAGGGGAGAGAGGAGGAGGAGAGAGGAGAAGGAGGAAGAGGAATAAGAAGAGGGGAGGGAGGAGAGGGAAGAGGAGAAGGAGGAAGAGGAATAAGAAGAGGGGAGAGAGGAGGAGGAAGAGGAGAAGAGGAAGGTGAATAAGAAGAGGGGAGGAGGAGGAGGAAGAGGAGAAGGAGGAGAGGAATTAAGAAGAGGGGAGATGAGAGGAGGAAGAGGAGGGAAGGGTTTCGGGGAAGGGGGGGGGGGGGGGGGGGGGGGGGGGGGGGGGGTGGGGGGAAAAGGGGGAGGGGAGGGGGGGGGGGGGGGGGGGGGGGGTAAGGGGGGGGAAAAGGGGGGGGGGGGGGAAAAAAAAGGGGGAAAGGGGGGGGGGGGGAAAAGGGGGGGGGGGGGGGGGAAAGGGGGGGGAGGGGGTGGGGGGGGGGGGGGGGGGGGGGGGGGGGGGGGAAAAAAAGGGGGGGGGGGGGGTTGGGGGGGGGGGGGGGGGGGGGGAAAATTGGGGGGGGGGGGAAAAAAAGGGGGGGGGGGGTTGGGGGGATGGGGGGGGGGGGGGAAAAAAAAGGGTTGGGGGCCGGGGGGGAGGGGGGGGGGGGAAGGGGGGGGGGTGGGGGGGAAGGGGGTTTTTTGGGGGGGCGGGGGGGGGAAGGGGGGGTAAAAAAAAAGCGGGGGGGAAAGTAAAAAGGGGGGGGGGGGGGGGTGGGGGGGGGGGGGGGGGAAAAAAAAAGGGGGGGGGGTAAATGGGGCCCGGAGGGGGGGTGGGGGGGGGGGGGGGGGGGAAAAAAAAAGGGGGGGGGGGGGGGGGGGGGGGAAAAGGGGAGATTTTTGGGGGGGGGGGGTGGGGAGGGGGGGGGGGAGGTTTGGGGGGGGGAAAGGGGGGGGGCCCCGGGGGGAGGGGGGGGAAAAAAAGGGTGGCGGGGGGGGGGAGGGGAGGGGGGGGGAAGGGGTGGGGGGGGGGGGGGGGGGGGGGAAAAGGTGGGGGGGTTTCGGAAAAAAAAAGGGGGGGGGGGGGAGGGGGGGGCTCCGGGGGGGGAATGGGGAGGGGGGGGGGCAGGGGAGGGGGGGGTGGGGGGGGGGGGTGGGGGGGGGGGGGAGGCGGGGGGGGGGGGGGGTTTGGGGAAAACGGGGGGGTGGGAGGGGAGGGGGGGGGGGGGGGGAAAAAGGGGGGGGGGGAGGGAAAAGGGGGGGGGGAAAAGGGGGGAGGGGGGGGGGGGGGGGGAAAAAAGGGGGGAAAAAGTGGGGGCAAAAGGGGGGGGGGTTTGGCGGTGGGGGGGGAGGTGGAGGGGGGGGAAAGGGGGGGGGGAGGGGAGGGGGGAAAAAAGGGGGGGTTTGGGGGGGGGGGGGGGGGGGGGGGTGGGGGGGGAGGGGGGGGGGGGAGGGGGGGGGGGGGTGCAGGGGGGAGGGGGGGGGGGGGGGGCTAAAACGGGGGGGGTGGGGGGGGGGGGTTGTGGGGGAGGCGGAGGGGTTTGGGGGGGGGGGGGGGGGGAGGGGGGGGGGTGGGGGGGGGGGGGGGGGGGGGGAAAGGGGGGGGGGGGGGGGGGGGGGGAAAGGGGGTGGGGGGGGGGGGGGGGGTAAAGGGGGGCGGGGGGGGAAAATTTGGGGGGGGGGGGGGGAAAAAAGGGGGGGGGGGGGGGGGGGGGGGGGGGGGGGGGGAAAAAGGGGGGGTGGGGGGGGGGGGAAAAAGGGGAGGGGGGGGAAAAGGGGGGGCCCCGGAAGGGGGCCTGCGTCGTCGCTTTCTTTTTTTGGGCGTGGGGCCCTTTGTCCCGCCGGCGGGCCCCTTTTTTCGTTTGTTTTCGGGTTTTTTTTTTTTTTTTTTTTGTTTGTTTGTTTTTTTTTTTTGTTGGTTTTTTGGTTTTGCCTGATTTGCTTTTTTTTGCGGAACGGCCGAGAGTTTCAAACTTTAAGGGTTTAAAAAAACCCCCCCCCCCCACCCCCGGGGTTTCCCCTTGACCCCGTCCCCTTTTTTTTTTTTTTTTTTTTTAATATAAAAAAAAAAATGGGGGAAATGGGGGGTGGGGAGAAAGGGGGGGGGGAAAGGGGAAAAAAAAAAAAAAAAAAAAAAAACAAACGGGCTTAAAAAACCCCCCCCCCTTAGTTTTACATTCTAAAAGAAAAAAAAAAGCCCAAAACACAGGCGGGGGGGAAAAAACATGGCTTTTTTGCGCCCCCCGGGACGGCGGCGTGCCCCGGGCCCAAAAAAACCCGACCGAGGCCCCACGGTGGGGCCCAATTTCCCCGGGACCTTTCCCCCAAAAAAACCCAATTTTCGTTTTTTGGGGTTTGGGGGGGGTTGTTTGGTGGTGGTTGGTGGTTTTTTGGGGGGTTTTCCCCCGGGCCCCGTGTTTTAGGTCATCGGGGGGGTTTGGTTTTTTTTTTGGGTGGTTGGGGGTTGTTGTGTGGGTGGTGTGTGTGGGTTTGGGTTTTTTTTGGTTTGGGGTTGTGTGGGGTTTTTGTTGTTTTTGGGGGTTTGTTTTGGTGTGTTGTGTGTGTGGGTGGTGGTGGGGTGGTGGTTGTGTGTGTTGTTGGGGTTTGTTTGGGGGGTTTTTTTTTTTGGGGGTGGTGGTGTTGGGTTGGGGGGTTTTTTTGGGGTTTTGGGGGGGTTTTTTTCGCGCGGGGTTGTTGTGGGGGGTGTGGGGTGGGGGGTGGGGGGGGGTGGGGGGGGGGGGGGGGAAAGGGAGTGTGACAAGGGTATTAACGATGATAAAATTTTTTCCCCAAAGGGCCCTTTGAAAATTGAAATTGAAAGTGGGGTTTTTAAAAGAGATTGCAAAAAGGAAAAAATAAAGAAAAAAAAGAATTTAAAAAAAAAGGGGAAAAGAAAAAAAAAAAAAAAGACAGAAAAAAAAGGTTTAAAGAAAAGAGAAAAAGAAAGAAAAAAAAAAAAAAAGAGAAAAAAAAAAGGGAAAGAAAGGAAAAAAAAAAAAAAACAAAGAGGAAAAAAAAAAAAAGGAATAGAAAGGGGGGAAAAAAGAAACGAAAAGGGGAAAAGAAAAAGGGAAAAACACACAAAAAAAAAAGGAAAAAAAGAAAAGGGGACAGAAGACATGGAAAAAAAGAAAAAGAAAAAAAGAAGAGAAAGAAAAAAAAAAAGAAAAAAAGAAAAGGAAAAAGAGAAAACAGAAAAAAAGGAAAAGAAAAAAAAAAAAAGCCAGAAAAGAAAAAAAAAAAGAAAAAAAAAAGGAAAGAAAGAAAAAAAAAGGAAAAAAAGGATGGGGGAAGAAAAAAAAAAAAGAAGAAAAAAGAAAGGAAAAAAAAAAAAAAAGAAAGACAAAAAAAGGGAAAAAAAAGAAAGAAAGAAGAAAAAAAAAAAAGGAAAGAAGAAAAAAAAGACAGAAAAAGGAAAAGAAAGAAAGAAAGAAAGAAAAAGAAGAAAGAAAAAAAAGAAAAAAAAAGAAAAAAAAAGGAAAGAAGAAAGAAGAAAAGAAAAAAAGAAAAAAAGAAAAGAAAGAAAAGAAAGAAAGAAAAAAGGAAAAAAAGGAAAAAAAAAGAAAGAAAAAAAAGAAAAAAAGGAAAGAAAGAAAAAGAAAAAAAAGGGGGAAAAAGAAAGAAGAAGAAAGAAAGAAAAGAAAAAAAGAAAAAAAGAAAAAAAAAAAAAAAAAAAAAAGAAAGAAAAAAAAAAAAAAGGGAAAGAAAAAGGGAAAAGAAAAAAAGAGGAAGAAAGAAAAATAAAAGTAATTACAACCTTTTGAAAAGGGCCTGTTCCTCTTCAACTTCGAGGGGGGCCCTCACTTTAAAAACCTTTTCAATGCCTAAAGATCAAGTCGCGCGAACTACATAATATGGGGTTTAAATTCAAAATTTTCTTTTTTTTTTTTTTTTCGCAAAATGCAATTCTCCCGTCACTCAGCACACAACACCACACCACACACACAACACCACACAAACACACACACCAAATATAACTAACTACTGGGGTGGCATAAATCGCTCCTCCCCCCCCCCCCCCCGCCCCCCTTTCCAAAAAGGAAATTTTTAGTAACCAGAATTTAAAAGTTCATCAAAAGACTAAAAACCAAAAAACAATTATAACATGAAAGCGTGCGCGCCACACCACACAACACACAACCACACACACAAGAGAGAGAGAGAGGAGAGAGAGAGAGAGAGAGGAGAGAAGAGAGGGAGCAGAGAGAGAGACAGGAGGGAGAGAGAGAGAGGGCAGAGAGGGCAGGGGAGAGGGAAGACAGAGAAGACAGAGAGAGAGACAGAGGAGGAAAAAGAGAGAGAGAGAGGGGGAAGAGAGAGAGGAAGAGGAGGAGAAGAGACAAAGACAGGAGAGAGAAGAGAGAGGAGAGAGAAGAGAGAGAGGAGAGAGGACAGAGAGGAGGAGAGAGAGGAAGACAAAGAGAGAGAGAGAGACAGACAAAGGACAGACAAAGAGAGGAAAGGTTTGGGGGAGGAGAGAGAGAGAGAACAGACAAAGAGCAGACAAAGAGAGAGAGAGAGAGACAGACAAAGAGGGGGAGAGTGAGAGGAGAAGGGGAGACGACAAAGAAGAGAGAGAGAGAGAGGGGAGACAGACAAAGGAGAGAGAGTGAGAGGAGAAAGAGACAGACAGAGGAGAGAGAAGACAAAGGGAAGAGAGAGAGAGAGAGAGGGGAGGACAGACAAAGGAGAGGAGAGAGAGAAGACAAAGAGAGAGAGAGGAGAGAGGAGAGACAGACAAAAAGAGAGAGAGAGAGAGACGCAAAGAGAGAGAGAGAGAGAGAGGGGAGAGACAGACAAAGAGGGAAAAGGGGAGAGAGAAGAAGGGACAGACAAAGGAAAAGAGAGAGAGAAAAAGAGAACAAAACACAAAGAACGAAAAAAGGAAAAAGAAGGAAAAAAAGAAGGAAAAAAAAAAAGGTTCATGTTTGCTTACGCTGCACGGCGTTGCACGCAGCAGCTGTGGTCTTTCGAGGTACCCCTGACGGTGGGGGGTGGGGGGGGGGGGTGGGGGGGGGGGGGGGGTTTTTAATTATGACGTCATCCATGTCATCGGGCCTACCGACCAAAAGGGGCCCTGATATCGCGGCGCAAGTCTGCCCTGCCTGCCCCATCTGTGTTATAATTATGCTGCCCACCATGTGGTTATGGTGTCCTCCTCGGTCTGGTGTCTCTCCCCCAAACCCCGCCTCGCCCCCCCCCCCCATCCCTCTCCTCCCCCCTCCCTCTCTTCGTTTCTTCCTCCCCCCTCTCTCTCTCTCTCTCCCCTCTAATCTTTTTTTCCATCGTATAGTAAAATGATCTTGTGGTCTCTCGTTTTCTCTTGTTATCACGTAAACGCCCCCCCCCCCCCCCCCCCCCCCCCGTTTACACGTGGGGAAAAAATCATTGCCCCCCTTTGTTTCTGCTGTTTCTGTCGTCTTCTGTCTTCTCTCTCTTCTCTTCTTCTCTCTCTCTCTCTCTGAAAAAATGTTCTTTTAGGGCTGGGACTTTTTGATGTGGACCAAACATTTTACAGCAGATTTTCCCCTGAAAAACCTTGTCAGAGCGTTCCGCCCGACGCGCTTGAGTTCTTTAAAGAAATTAACTTTTTATCGGATCTGGATTTTTTCATGGAAACTTTTTTTTTTTTTTTTAAACAAAATTTCGGTGGGTTTTTTGGATGATTTTTTAAAAAACTGTGGAATGAAGATTGAGTTGATTTTAACGTTTGGTGACAGCCCCGATATGGCCTTTTTTGGGGCGCTGGGCTTAAGCAAAATCATCTTTTCTTCTCTCTCTCTCTCTCTCTCTCTCTTTCTCTCTCTCTCTCTCTCCCAAACCATTGCTTTATGTTTGTAAATAATCAATTACTGTCACCACCTCATCATCACATCATTTTATCAAATCTCCTCTCTCTCTCTCTCTCTCTCCTCTCTTTCTCTCTCTCTCTCTCTCTCTCTCTCTCCCACTCTGTGTAGTGTTTGGTGTGGGGGTGTGTGTGTGTGGTGTGTGTGTGTGTGTGTGTGTGGTGTGTGTGTGTGTGTGTGTGTTGGAGTGTGTGTGGGGGGGTGGGTGGGGGGGTATAACTCCCCTCCCCCCGCACCTTTTATGCGCGCGCGCTGCACCACGCACGCCGCAGACACCACCATACACACACAAACACACACACACCACCACACACACCACACACCACGTTTCCTTCCCCCCTTTTTTGTCTGCTTTTTTTCATCATCATTCACCCACACGCCTTTAAAAAAAACCTTCTAAAAAACCCCCCAAATTTTGTTTAAAAATCTAGGGGGAGGAGAGAGAGAGAGAGGGGGTGGAGAGAAAGGGGAGAAGAGAGCGAAGAGGGGGAGGAGAGAAGAGAGAGAGGGGTGGAAAGGGGGTGGGGGGGGTCCGTGCCCAACCCGCTCATTGTTTTGACCATAAAAGCTAAGTGGAGGGTTAGGGGAAAAAAGTTTTTCAAAAAACTTTGGAAAATCGATGGACGGGCAAAGCAACACGACAGTGCTTTTGACCCTTTCTTGCTTTTTCATGGCCGCTGCTCGGTGCTTTTTTTTGCTTTGAACAAACCCTGCCCCCTGAGGGCCCTTAAAAATTTTTTTTTTAAACGGCTTCACCCCAACCCCCGTTAGAACTTCAGAATGGGGCCGGCGGGAATGGCGACGATTCAGCGATCGGTGGTGGCAGCGTTTAGCTGCGTTTCACTTTAAAAAAAAAAAAAATCATAAAAAAAAATTCATCGAATTAATGACTATATATTTATTTAATATTTAAAAAATAAACTAATTAAAAATTTCCAAAGGGTAAGTACCGAGCACCCTTCCAGAACTTACAGAGCAGCTTGGTGTTGCAATGAAAGCAAAAAATATTGAATTATAAACAAACTTGCTCTTATGTCTTAAAATTTAAAAATTGGGGGGGATAAGCATTTATATCTCGTGGGAGAAATTCTGCCTAACTCGTAGTGCTTTGGGGGGTGAAAGGGGAAAAATAAAAAAATGCCCCCAAAAGGCCTTCCAAGCTTATTCTCCAAGGGGAGACAAAAATCCAATGGGGGGGAAAATCACTACATAAACTCCTGGGCAGTACCCATATTTTCCCCCTATTTCTTCAAACTAAGACATAACAGCAAACTTTGTTTTATTTTTATTATTTTAAATATTATATAATAAATTTAAAAATATATATTATATAATATTTTTACATAAAAACCGTTTTCTTTTCCCAAAAAAACCCGAAAGCGAAATCGCTCGATATGTTCAGAGATGCAAGCGCAAAAAAACAAAAAAAAAAAAAAAAAAAAATCCATGTCACACACACACACCAAAAACCCCAAAACGCGCGCGCGCGCGGCGGACAAACTCAATCGTTTTTTCACTAAAAGATTGCAAGATGTGGTCGATTTAATTCCCTGCAAGACCTTCTCTCCTCTCTCCCCCCCCCCCCCCCCTCTTCTCCATCCTGTGTTTTTTTCCTTCGCTACTTCCCCCCCCCCCCCCCCCTTCCCATTCCTCTTTTTTTTTTGGCAGCGTTTTGTTTCAAAAAACAAATAATGGGGAACGTGTTTGTTTTTTATTTCGGGTTAGTTTCCTGACAAAGGGTAACTCCACACTTTCGACTACACTTTGAAGTTTTTCCCCCCCTCCCCCCCCCCCCCCTCTCTCTCCTCCCCCTCTGTGCGCACGCGTTTTATGTGTGTGTGTGTGTGTGTGTGTGTGTGTGGTGTGTGTGAGTTGTGTGTGTGTGGGTGTGTGGGTGTGTGTGTGTGTGTGGTGAGTGTGTGTGTGTTTGGTTGTGTGGTGTGTGTGTGGTGTGTGTGGGGTGTGTAGGTTTTTGTGGCCGCGCGCGGCTGGTGCGTGCGTGCGCGCGCCTGGGGTGTGTGTGTGTTGTTGTGTGTGGTGTGTGTGTGTGTGTGTGTGGGGGTGTTTTGTTTTTTTGGTGTGTGTAGCGTGTCTGCGTGGTGTGTTGTATGCGCGCGGAAAATGTGGCGTTTGTATATTGGGTTGTGTGTTTGTGTGTGCGTTGCGTGTGTGGTGTTAGGAGAGAGAGGAGAGGAAGAGAGAAGAGAGAGGGGAAGGGGGAAGAGAAGGGGAAAGGGGAAGAAAGAAGAAGAGGGAAAAAAAGAGAGAAGACGAAACAGACAAAGACGAAGAGACAGGGAAAACAGCAGCAGAAAAGGGCCCAAAGACCAGAAAACCGAAGAAACGAGAGCGACGGGCAGACACAGATCAACAGACGACAAAGCAGACAGACAGAAGCCCGACAGACGGACAGACAGACGACAACGAAGAAGCCAAAGGGCAAAAGCGTGGATGAACCAAACCGCGGGAGAAAAAACCTGACCACGCTATATTACATTAAGTCCAGCGCCACGCGACAAGAGTACTGAGTGACTCAGGCGGAGGGGGACCAAAAATGGCGGTTTTACACAATCCAAACACGCCCCACACCAAACCCCCCCCGGTGTTCCTTTTTTTTGGGGTTTTCTCCCCAACCCCCGGTATTCTCACAAAAAAATACACCCGCATTATTTGGGTTGGGAGGTTTTTGTCCCCCCCCCCTTCCCCTCCCTTAAACCTCCCCGTCTTTCCTCCCCTTGCCCTCCTTATTTTTTCCCGGGGAAATGGATTCGCTTTTTGTGGGGGTCTTTTTTCTTTTTTTTTTTTGGGATGCCCCGTTTTCAACAGTGTTTTAGGGGGTCCCTCTGGGGGTTTTTAAAATGACCCGTTTTTTGGGGTGTGTTGGTGGTGTGTGTGTGGTGTGTGTTGTGTGTTTGGGGGTGTGTGTGTGGTTGTTCGTGTCCCCGTTCCCGATCGCACGTGGCCCTTTTGTTTTTTGTCGTACTTTTAAAGTTTTGTTAGAGAGAAGATTTTTAGACGCATTCCGCACGGCCCGCGCGCGCGCACGCACACGCACCATAAACCAAAAACAAAACATCGCGATGCCGCATGCACACACTAAAACAAAAATTCAATTACTTAATGCTTAACTTTCAAAAAACAATATGCACAGAGTCCAGATTGCGGCGCTCGATAAAAGCTTTTTTCCCTATTTTCCTCCCCTCCCCCTTCCCCCCTTTTTCTTCTCTCTCTTCTCTCTCTCTCTCTCTCTCTCTCTCTTCCCCTCTTCTCTCTGAAACATGTTCTTTTAGAGTGCTGGGACTTTTATGATGTGAGACACAAACATTTTACAGCAGATTCCATGAAAACCTTGTTTAGAGACGTTCCGCCTGACAAGATCTTTGAGTTCTTGAAAGAGTTTAACATTTTTCATCGGATCTGAGATTTTACAGTGGAAAGTTTTTTGTTTTGTTTTTTTAAACATATACTGTTCAAAAAAAGAAACGCAAAATGCCAAGCTGCCGATTTGAACACAATTT
>JAFLJL010004307.1:0-16661 GCA_018398815.1 Conus ventricosus | reverse complement strand
CATAACCAGCTGCATACAAGGCATGTGAAATAGCTGACAGTATGGGACCCCTTCAGATGAAAACATAAAGCAGTGGAAAGATTCAGTGACGGGCAGCAAGATGGTCTCGCACCGATTCCGGCAAACATCCAGCATTGAAGAGATGCTCAGCGATCTAGAATGGCCAACGCTGCAGACTCGCAGGAAAAGAGCGAGACTCACCATGTTTTAACAAAATACACCATGGCATAGCCTGTGTCAACTCCCAGTACCTTCCCCACGTCAGCGCCAGAAGACGTTCTTCAAGGCGCGCCCACCACCTCCACTATGACGTCCCACAGAGTCGCACTGAATACCGTCATAAATCCTTTTTCCAAGGACCATTCCGGAGTGGAACAGCCTTCCTGCAGAAACTGTGTCGGCGCCATCCCTGTAACCTCAGTAACCCCTCCCCCCAAGAACCCCCCCCCCCTCCGCCCCCTCCACCCCCCCCCCCCCCCCAATCACTGGTTCACTAACCCCTCCCCTAAGAAACCCCTCACCCTCCCCCCCCCTCCACCCCCCCCCCCCCCCCCCCCCCGTCGCTGTTAACGGATTTGGCAATACCCCTGGATTTTGAAAACTTTAATATGTGTTCACTCGGCGGAACGGAAGCTTTTTCTCCAAAATTAGTGCGGCTGATTCGTCTGACTGTAGATGTTGGCTGCCTAAATACAAGAAGAAGGATCACAGTTCAGAACTAGTGACTGCAATGCCCTGATAAATTCTTCAACACTCTCAGAAGATGACTGTGTTCTGGAGTTGAAAATACTTCGATCATGGATGGTATTTCTCTTGGGAATGAAGTATGAAGTAAGCTTCTTCACTAAACAGTCAAAGTCTGTGTCAGTTTCAGGAGGATCAGCTTCACCATCAAACTTGATTGCTTTTCAGGATTTTCACAGCTTCTCTGGAACCCATAGCATAGATGAGAGAATCCCTCTGGATATCTCCATCCTCCTGGTGAAGTTTCGTTTGCCCTTCTAAACCGTTGGAAATCTTCCAGCCAATCTTCCCACTCACTTGCTTTGAACGAAAATTTCGGTGGTGGATCGTATCTGGCATCCATTTCCTTCTTCCCTTCACCTCTGTTCACTTCTGACACAACTCAAGTTAAGCCTGTGGGCGATAGACAAGGCAATCTATGCATTCATCCACAATGAATTCAGAGCACAGCAAAGATCGTTCGGACTGTTTACTATTTAGCTCGTTACGTTGCTAAGCAAGGGAAGCTACTCTTCGCCTAGTTACATTTACATAGTTACATGGTGACTTCCCTTGACAGTGGAGGCATTGTCAGATCAGGCCTACTACCACAGACTTAGCTCCGTGGCCTACTACTGGTGGAATGTCTTCTTATAAAGCCAAGCGAGCAACAGCATCTCACACATGAACAGCAGTGCTTGCACGTGCATAATGGTTTTTCCATCTGGCAAGTGCAATGTGTTCAGGCAGAATGGTCCAAAACAAGGTCATTTTCGCAATTTTCCGCTTTTTCCGTTTGCGGCTCAGCTCAGTAGTAGAGAATCCCGTGCAATTTTCGCACTAACACAACATCGCCCACTTACAGCTGAACAAGAATTCATGACAATTTGGCTGGACTAAGAAATAAATAACAGTAGCGAACTGAGATTATTACGCACCTGTTTTCCACATACCGATCCTTAACTTTTTTTGCGTAGTATATTTACGATTACGTGGGTTGACCACAGTTAGCAGCAGACGTTGATGATGGCACCGAATGAAGGGTATATTTCGATTGGTCAACAATCGGAAATAAAATGAGGTAGGGAACAGTAAACGATAAACAGTAAACAAGTGGGGTATGTTTTGCTCCCATAAGGAAACCTAACACAGAGTAACTTTTATTCAAGACTGGCACAGCCTTTTAAACTTGAATAAAGTCAGACAAATACATAGACGAACAATCTAATAGTGGGGGAAAAAAAACAAGCGCAGGCCAACAACTGAACTGTCTGGCAAAGATTTGGACTTGAGGGGAGGGGAGAGGGGAGTTTGAAGAATGGAGAAACTGGGAAAATGAAATTAAAAAAAAAAAAAAAAAAATGTTACAGATATGAAAACTCTCCACTAGCTGCATAAGGGAACCATCGCAATCCTTTTTGAAGGCAGATATATTTGTATTGCCTGCTCCGAGGCCTTTCGCCCGCTGGATCGGGACTCATCAGGGAGACACGGCTGGTTGTGTCTGCGCTCCCGGCGTCAAATAGAGACACACCACAGTCCATAATACTGTGGTGTTCTCACCACCATGGGTGCAAAAAAGAATCCAATAGCACCCCCAGAGCAGCCAGCGAAGAGTAGTAAATGCAACCTAACGAAAGTGTGGGGAGGAAAAAAACAGTTGCTGTAAAACTAAAGACATTATGCAAATAATATAAAATGTAGGGGACAGTCTTTGAGCCTACGCCTGAGGATCCACCCAAAGATGCAAGGGAGATCAAAAGACAAACACACAGAACGGACAGAAACAAATACAAATACCCTCAATTTAATCAAAGCAGAATCGGAAATAAAATGAGGTAGGGAACAGTAAACGATAAACAGTAAACAAGTGGGGTATGTTTTGCTCCCATAAGGAAACCTAACACAGAGTAACTTTTATTCAAGACGGGCACAGCCGTTTAAACTTGAATAAGTCAGACAAATACATAGACGAACAATCTAATAGTGGGGGAAAAAACAAGCGCAGGCCAACAACTGAACTGTCGGGCAAAGATTTGGACTTGAGGGGAGGGGAGAGGGGAGATTGAAGATGGAGAAACTGGGAAAATGAAATTAAAAAAAAAAAAAAAAAAAATGTTACAGATATAACAACTCTTCACTAGCTGCAAAGGGAACCATCGCAATCCTTTTTGAAGGCAGATATATTTGTATTGCCTGCTCCGAGGCCTTTCGCCTGCTGGATCGGGACTCATCAGGGAGACACGGTGGTTGTGTCTGCGCTCCTGGCATCAAATAGAGACACACCACAGTCCATAATACTGTGGTGTTCTCACCACCATGGGTGCAAAAAAAGAATCCAATAGCACCCCCCAGAGCAGCCAGCGAAGAGTAGTAAATGCAACCAAACGAAAGTGTGGGGAGGAAAAAAAAGTTGCTGTAAAACTAAAGACATTATGCAAATAATATAAAATGTAGGGGACAGTCTTTAGCCTACGCCTGAGGATCCACCCAAAGATGCAAGGGAGATCAAAACAAACAACACAGACGGACAAAACAAAACAAATAACCTCAATTCAATCAAAGCAGAATCGGAAATAAAATGGGGGTAGGAACAGTAAACATAAACAGTAAACAAGTGGGGTATGTTTTGCTCCCATAAGGAACCTAACAACAGAGTTTCATTTATTCAAGACTGGCACAGCCTTTTAAACTTGAATAAAGTCAGACAAATACATAACGAACAATCTAATAGTGGGGGAAAAAACAAGCGCCAGGCCAACCAAAATGAACTGTCCTGCAAAGATTTGGACTTGAGGGAGAGGAGAGGGGAGTTTGAAGATGAGAAACTGGAAAATGAAATTTAAAAAAAAAAAAAAAAAAATGTTACGATATGAAAACTCTCCATAGCTGCATAAGGAACATCGCAATTCCTTTTTGAAGGCAGATATATTTGTATTGCCTGCTCCGAGGCCTTTCGCCCGCGGATCGGGAAATCATCAGGAGACACGGCTGGTTGTGTCTGCCGCTCCCGCGTCAAATAGAGACACCCACAGTCCATAATACGTGGTGTTTTCACCACCATGGGTGCAAAAATTAAAGAATCCAATAGCACCCCCAGAGCAGCCAGCGAAGAGTAGTAAATGCAAACCAAACGAAAGTGTGGGGAGGAAAAAACCCGTTGCTGTAAAACAAAGACATTATGCAAATAATATAAAATGTAGGGGGCAGTCTTTGAGCCTACGCCTGAGGATCCACCCAAAGATGCAAGGAGATCAAAAGACAAACACAGAGACGGACAGAAACAAATACAAATAACCTCAATTTAATCAAAGCAGAATCGGAAATAAAATGAGGTAGGGAACAGTAAACGATAAACAGTAAACAATGGGGGAAAGTTTTGCTCCCATAAGGAAACCTAAAAACAGAGCAGGCAAAACAAATATATCTGCCTTCAAAAAGGATTGCGATGGTTCCCTTATGCAGCTAGTGAAGAGTTTTCATCCCTGAAAATTTTTTTTTTTTTTTTTAATTTCATTTTCCCATTTTCTCCATCTTCAAACCCCCCTTTTCCCCCTCCCCTCAAGCCCAAAATCTTTGAGAAGTTGTTTTTGGGCCTGCGCTTTTTTTTTTTTCCCCCCACTATTGATTGTTGTGTGGCAAAGGGATTTGGGCAAAGGCAAGAGCTCGATGAACCAAGGTTTTTAAAATTTTATCTCTTTTCGGCCTCCCACTTTGCACAGTTTTAAATCTGCAGACTAAATCTGCGGGGTTGTTGTGGATCAATAGAAGTAGCGGACGAAGCAACCAGCGCTAAAGTCGCCGGGCAAACAATCTTGGCCAACCAAACGATTTTTCTTTTTTTTTATATCAGAAAGGGATGGTCAGAAAGCATCTGTCAGCGAGCCCCCGTCAGCAAGAACAACGAAAGAACTGCGCAAGAAACCACGAACACAAAAACCCCTTTCCCTTTTTACATGCTCGTCGTCAATTGATCGGACGACCAACACTCCCACATCACCTAACAAAAAACATCAAAAACAAATCTAAGCCCAACTCACGCATCACCTCCCAACTTTTGACATCGAAGCAAAATAATATTTTAAAAAAAACTATCATAAACGCAATATATAATCTAATTCTTAACCAACAATATTAAAAATGAAACTTTAACCATTTCCGTGATTTTTGTTTTCTTTCCCCTAAAACGAAATGTAAAAAGTAAATAAAGTTAGCAACAACCCCCCTTTGCAACTGTATCAAAATTTTTTTCCCCAAATAATTGTTTTCTCTTCTTCTTTGTATTTTTTATTAGTTTGTTTATGTTTGAACTAAAAACACAAAATGTTTGCTTGTTTCGATATAATTTTTTACTACTTCCTGGAAAATTTCTATTTTGGTCTACAATTGTTTTAGTTTAAAGGGGTTTTTTGACGTATTGTTTTTTAGGTGATTTCTTTGTAAAAATTGGCGGAAAAATCGAAAAACTTTTCTTCACTTCTCCACATTGCCCCCTACTTTGTTTTTAAATGCCCTTTAATCGAAAGGGGGGACAGGTGCTAGGGGGGTATATACCCCACCCCTAGTCAATTTCTGTATTGGGTTACTGCCCTTCCAAAATAATATAAAGCAAAATTTAATAATTTTCAACATTTTTCTCCCTCCCCCTTCTCGATTATTCAAGGTCCCCCTTTTGAATAAAAAGAATAGAGTATATTTGTACTTCTTATTCTTTTTAAAGAGTTTTGGACAATTTGATTCATATCGCTATCTTTAATAGGCAATGTGATAATAAAATTTTAATAGAAGGGGAAAAATCCCGATTATTCACGTGACATGCTCTTTTCATTCGCTTCGTTGTTGTTAAACAAGGAAAACCGAAATGAAAAAATAAAATGAAGGTATTGATTCAAACTGCGTTATTTTTTAAATAAGGCGAGTTTGAATCGGGGAATGGGGGTTTGTTATGAAATTTTAAAAATTGAAGGCATTGATTCAATGCTTTTTTTATAAAAAGGAAAGTTTGAACAAGGGGTAAAAGGTTAATAGTTTAACAAAAGGGGTTTTACACTTATGATCATTTTTAGGGGTATTTGTTTTATGCTTATTTATAAAAAAGGGCCCCGGAATCAAAACGGGAACAGGGAGAAGGAACTCTTTTTTCTCACCATTCTGTACCCAAACTCACACGAGAGATAAAAAATTCTTTGTATTTTTTCCATGGAAGATCTGTTATAAAAATAGACATTGTCAAAAGAAATAAAAATTTTAAACTTTTGAAAAATTTATTTTTCAAAAATATAGTGAGTTGTTTTTGCTGAGTTGTTGTTCTTGTGATTTTTCCCTTTTTTTTTTCAAAGTCTCTTTTTGTTTATGAAAGAAAAAATGCCAAATTTTTTCTAATTCTAATTTGTTTAACTTTCTTTCTCCAAACTCTCTTCTCTGGAGAATGCCTAACTTTCTATTCCTAACCACTATTTTTAAACAAAAATTACTGGATTTCAGAAAAAATTTTTTTGGTTTGTGGAAATTTTGGGATTTTGGGAAGGGAAAAAGGTGTAGGAGCAAAAACTGGTTTTTTCCGTTCAGGATTTGGGGAATGTTCTCTTTACAAGTTTTCCCTCGGATTCGCTTTTGGGAGTCTTCTTCTCGTGTGGGAGGGGGTTTTGGGGTCTTCGTCCTCGCTTCCGAGTTTTCCCTTGGGTTCGCGGCGGGCAGATGTCCTTCCGTTGCCGTGCGGTCATTCCCCCAGCCAAGGGTCGTCCAGAGGCGTTTGTTTAGGGCCCGCGTGAGGACCGGGAATGTTGAGGTTTCGGGCATCTTGCAACCCCCCTCTCCCCCGGGTTGCGAAGGTAGCCAGGTCCCTTCGACGGATGGGGGAAGACGTCTTCCCGCCTGGCTTCGTCTCTCCTGGCGGCGATTTTTGGGACTTTTGGGTTGTGCCTTGTGTGGGCGTTTTCGGGCGGCCGGGGTGAAGTTTGACCCAGGGTCGAGTTCAATGGTGGTTGTCGTTCCCCAAGAGTCATCGACTGGGAGTCTTGGGTGTTGCCGAATAGTAGGAAATGTGGTGCGAAACCCGTGGGGGGCGTGGGCGTGTTTTTTGTGGGCCCTGGACCGTTGGCAGGTGGACGGGCCCAATTCCTTTTCTTTATGGGTGGGGGGAAACGAAGGAGCTTGAACATGGAGGGGGTTTTGAACCTCCGCATTGCCCGTTCCCGGGGGGAGGGTTTGGGGGTGTGTGGGTCTTCTTAATGTTGTACATCGTGCAGAGTCGGCGCCCAGGTTGGACTCAAAAAATTTCCCCCCTTGGTCGCTTGGTCGTTTGGAACCCCGTATTTTTCAGGAACCATTTTTTGATCAGAGTTTTGGCCACAGGGAGGCTTCTTGGTTGGTGGTGGGTCCCGTTGTGTAAATTTGGAGAAGACTCTGCATTATAGGACGTTTTCTCTACCGTCGTGGCAGTTTAATTTGGGTGAAATTCTATGGAAAAGTTCTAACGGGCGATGCTTGAAGGTGCCGACGTGGTGAAAGTTTTGGGGTGTTCCCCCAGGGGCATCTCTGGCGTTGGGATGTGACGTCCACGCCCCCGTGCACCCCCGGCCAGTACGCTCTGGTGCGCAGGACCCCCATGATGCGGTTGATTCCCTGGTGGCCCATGCGTCGTGAGGGAGGTGGGACTTCTTTTTTCATCGGCGGCAGGACCATTTTCGGCAGGGCCCTTTTTGCGTCTTCGATTTCCCGTAGAGGATCCGTTTTCCCCAAGAAGGTTGTGGCGCTGCGGGCAAAGGGTTTGAAGATCTGGTTTCTTTGGGGGGGGTTTTTCCCGGCCATACTCCCGGGACTGGGGCAATGACGGGATCTGTGCTTGCTCTGCTCTACTTCAGCCACGTTTCTTCAGCATCAGGGGGTGTTTTTCCCGGTTAAGGTGACTCTGCAGTCTGTCCTTGGATGGCGCAATCTGGGGGGGAAGGATACGGGGGGGCTTCATTTTCCCGTGGGGGGGCGTCGGGAAAAAGGGCGTCAGCAGGATTTGTCTTGCCGGCCCGGGGTATTGATTTGAAGTCGAACTGTGCTAACTGGCCCCGCGTTCTCTAAGGCGCCCAGGGAAGCTGTCTTGAAGTGGGAAAAGGGGATTGTTGTCAGGTAGACACGAACTTGGGCCCCAGGGGGTATCTCTGATTTTCGGTGACAGCCCACTTCGGGCGAGGAATTTTCGCTTCTTTTGCTGGGTAATTGGCCTGTTTTTTCTTTTGGGCGTGCCTTCTGTTGCTAGCCGGCCCTGGCGTCGCCCTCTTTTTTCTTGAGAAGAATGGCCCCCCAGTCCGTCGTGGCTGGCCAGTCTCCAGGAGGGAAAGGCTTGGTGAAATCTGGTACCCCGGACAGGTGCGAAGTCAGGCGGTCTTCAGTTTTCAAAAGTTTCCCCTCATGGGTTGGGCCCCAGGTTGGTTGTCGGCGTTTTTTTTTTGCTTTTGTCGCTGGAGACCAAGTGTGGGGGGACCGGCTATCTTGGCAAAATTTTTTTATAACCGCCGGGGTAGTGGGAAACCAGGAAACGCGGGGCTCGAGGTTGTAGTGGGGGGCTGGCCATTCCGACAACCCGTACCTTGGAGTTTCGCAGGGTCCCCCTTTAGCAGAGTGGTGTGCCCGGGGAGATGATTGGGTCGAGGAATTGACATTTGTCTGCCCCCCAACTTTAGTCCCGTTTCTTTTATTCTTGGGCAGGGGTTCCAAGTGTTTCCCGGTGTTTTCAAAAGGGCTTTTGGGAGTCAGGAGGTCGTCGATGTAGACCAAAAAAAGGAAAGGAACATGAATTCGGACATCGTAGATGATCAGTCGCTGGAACGGGCTGGTGCCGTGCAGAGGCCCTTTTGGGTTCTGGTATATTCAAAAAGGCCCACTGGGGTGGTGAAAGCCGTCTTTTTGATTAGGGTGATGGCTATTGGTGGAACCGGAGCCCCAAGGAAGGGTGGAAAAGTACTGTGACCCCCCAGAGCGTCGAAAGACTCTTTGGGTTTTTGGGCGAGGGAAGGCATCTCTGATGGTTTTTGGGGTTAAATTTCGGTACGACGCAAAGTCGGATGGTCCCGTCTTTTTCCTGAGATGACAATCGGTGCAGCGTAGGGCTTAACTTCAGTGTGAGCCCCTTTTTTCATAGTTCTTTCGGTGACTTGAATTTTCAAAAATTTTGGGGGAGGAATTCTACAATGGTTGAGCCCCTGGTTTTTCATCTGTAGTCTTCACCCATGTGTCACTGATCAGTGTACCCAGTTGTACAGTCAGTATGAAGGCGTCGGAAAATACTTTTTCAAGGAGGTTCGTAGCTTCTTTTTTTTGTCTGTCTGCCACGAAATCTGGAAAGAAGGTGTTTTACTTTGTTTTTCGCTTGCCTTGTCTTCTCTCTTTCTTCTTCTGCAGTGACTTCTGTACGTGAGTTCGTTGACGTTGGCTGGATCAAAAGGGCCCTTTTTCATGCGTTTGACAGCTTTTTAAAAAGCTACTGGAGTTCGGCAGGCAGGGGTTTTTTCCTCATGTGTGGTTTTCCATCCCGAAAAGGTGACTGCCCGTGGTTGTTGAGGGAAGTGGGGGCAGTAGCAGGGGCCTTGGGAAGTGGTTGCGTCGTGTTGAAGCCATCAGGGATATGAAGTCGTCTTCGGGCTTGAGCTTTGTAGTCGCAAAAGAGGGAAAGGGAGGGATGTGTTACGGGAGATCGTACGAGGATGCCCTGGTAGTTTTTTTCTTCTTATTTTTTTTGCGCTAAAAGTTGAAGGGTTGGAGGGAAAGGGTTTTAAGCATTGTTCAGGCGGGTTCCAAGACGTTCTCCCCCCGCAGTACGGGACTCGTTCCCTTTTCTCCCCCATAAATGGTCCGTAGGGGTTTTGACTACGAAGACCGGGGTGTTTGAGCAAGGGTATTTAAGACTTGTATGTCGACCGTAGTGGCGGAAAATAGGGCCCCCCCCATTATCGTTTTTACGAGGCCATCTTCTTGTCGAAGATTCTTGAGTTTCTTGCAGCCCCAAGCTTTCTGTGACAGTCTTACTTCGTGCCCGGGCCCGAGAGCCTGTGTGTCCTGCCGTTTAAACTTTAACAGTCGTCGGACATCTTCGGGGAGGTTTGTTTGTTTCTTCCCTTTTATGTGCGCCTTTTTCTGCGAACTTGACTTCTTTATTTTTGTTGACTGCTTCTTTTTCCCCCCCCCCCCCCGCTGCCTGGTTTTCCCTAACAGGGGGGTTATCGTTTCCCCTGATTTTGTAGCCCCGTTGTTTTGGGCTTTGCTGCCCTTTTAAAAATACTGTTTTTCTTGTCGGAGTTTGCTTGGACGGTCCCGCGCTGGCCCACCACAGTCCGTTAGACGGAAAGTGGCTGGTGGGTGAAGGAAGGCTGATGGGAATGCATTCTGGGGGGGGACATCGGGTTGCTGCCGACGTTAGGGGCTTGACGTGCTGCTCTTATGCTGCCGGTGTGTTGTTGAGGGCTTCCGTTTCAGAGTCAGCCCGATATCTTTCCTCCAGCCGTGCAGTGCGGGGCCCCGTGATGTTTGGGTTTGATGGCATTTCCGGCGATGGATCTTCCTCATCCCCGTTGTGCTTCCTTTGTTGTTCTAGAAAGGGACCCGGGGGGTTCCCTTGTAACCGCTTCAGTCCTCTTCAGGAGCCGGGTGAGCCCTTTTCGAATGCGTCCCCAAGTAATGTTGGTCGAGGGGCGTAGGATCGCCCAGTCTTGCCATAGCATTTGAGTGTTGAGGGGTATTCGCCTAAAGACTCGCCCCTACCAAGCGTGCCTGAAGAGGGGGCCGTCGTGTTGAGTGATCTTTTGTTCCCCCCATTCTTTTTCAAAGAAACTTGATTATTTTTTTCGCTGAGTTGATTCCCTGTTCCCTGTCAGGATCTCTTTTTTGGCTCGTCCGTCAAGTGAGTTCAGAAGCCAGCTTCCCGAAAAAAGGTCTGGAGGGCTGAGTTGCAGGTAGGCGCACCCTCGGGGCGAAGTTTCCCCTTCGCCATCGCCCGAAAAATTTTTTGCAGTTTAGAGTCGCGGGGTTGCTGTGTTGCTGAACTGGTGCCAGCATCGGGGTTTTGTTTATCTTGGGGGTTTGCCAATGGTCATCATCTCTTCAATGATGTCATAATCTAATCTGAAGAAACTGGTCGGACCCCAGCCGGTTATGAGTTGGTCTGCTGTAATATAGGGTTACTTCTTATTTTGACCACAATCCCACTTCTGACACCAAAAAAACTGGGCAAAGTGGCTTAGGGCAAGGCAAAGTCGATCGAACCAAGGTTTTTAACTTTTATCTCATCTTGTGCCTGCCCCTTTGCCGATTAATCAGCGACTAAATCTGCTGGGTGTTGTGGATATAGAAGACAAGACAGAAGAACCAGGTCAGATCACCCGGCAAACAATCTTGAGACCCGACCAGAAACGATTTTTCTTCCTTTTATTTCAGCAAGGTGGGGCGCGCATTGTCAGCGAGACCTCAGCAAGAAAAAGCAGAACTGCGCAAAAACAACCCGAAAAACCAAAAACACACTCTCCTTTTATACATTTCCCTCGTCAATTGATCGGGCGCCAAACATCCAATAACCTAACAACATAACATCGAAACAAATCTAACGCCAATCTACGACATCTCCTACCAACATGCATCGAAGCAAAAATAATTCTAAAAAACTTCGATAAACGCAATATATAATTAATTTAACCACAAAATTAAAAAGAAACTTAAACAAAATTTCCGAGATTTTTTGTTTCGTTTCCCAAAACGAAATGTAAACAAGTAATATTTTTGCAAAAATAACCCTTAGAAACTGTATCAAAATTTATATTCCCAAAAATTGATTTTCTTCTTCGTTGTTTTTTTCGTTATTGATGTTTGATTTTTGTTTGAACTAAAAAGCTTAAAAAGTTTGCTTGTTTTGATATAATTATATTCCCTTCTTCCCTGGAAAAAAATACTATTTTGGATTACAATTGATCTTTATGATTAAAAAGCCTTGACGTCATTGTTTGTTAAGGTGTTTTCTTGTTTTAATGGTGAAAAAAAACGTAAATAACTTTTTTTTCATTCCCAATCCGTCTTGTATTTGTCTGACTTTATTCAAGTTTAAAAGGCTGTGCCAGTCTTGAATAAAAGTTACTCTGTGTTAGGTTTCCTTATGGGAGCAAAACATACCCACTTGTTTACTGTTTATCGTTTACTGTTCCCTACCTCATTTATTTCCGATTCTGCTTTGATTAAATTGAGGTTATTTGTATTTGTTTCTGTCCGTCTGTGTGTTTGTCTTTTGATCTCCCTTGCATCTTTGGGTGGATCCTCAGGCGTAGGCTCAAAGACTGTCCCCTACATTTTATATTATTTGCATAATGTCTTTAGTTTTACAGCAACTTTTTTTTCCTCCCCACACTTTCGTTTGGTTGCATTTACTACTCTTCGCTGGCTGCTCTGGGGGTGCTATTGGATTCTTTTTTGCACCCATGGTGGTGAGAACACCACAGTATTATGGACTGTGGTGTGTCTCTATTTGACGCCGGGAGCGCAGACACAACACTGCGAGTGTGGCATAGCAGTCAACACCAGGGGAGAGGTGGCAGCTCTCCCTTGAAGGATGCTGGCGTGAGAGGTCAGCGTCATTGGGCGGCACAGACAACCTTCCAGCCATGTGGGTGACGACGGGTCTAGCCTGTGTCGCCGGGGGACGGCTCCTGGAGGTGTGGGGCGATTGACGAAGGAGCGCTGCCTGACTGCGACTACCGTGGCCTGGAATACCGTGCTGTTTTGTGGGGAGGCAGACATGGGGGCACTCCTTACGGGGTTGGGCTGAAAATTGCCCTCTCGGCCGCAGTCAGCGAGTGCCCGCCACGTTTTAGGGACTCATGCAGCGCTCCAGCGACTTTCGTCCTGCTCCCTCCTTGAGCGGCCTCACGCGGCACAGGACCATCGCCACCCGAGCATGAAGAAGGCCGCCCGGTGGTCCTGAAGACAGCCTGATGTTTGGGGGACAGCAGGCAACATACACCGACGCCTACCGTCGGTCGACCAAGATCCTGAAACTGAACCAACGTTCAAGACCAACTCCACCAGACTTGAACCAACTTTCAAGAAGATAATGACCAGAATTGAGCCAATGTTCAAGAGGAACGCGAGCTCTGCGAGACAAATGCGACGACCCTCACTGAAACTACCCACCACTGCCAGGCGACAACAGTTGCCACAAATATGCAGACCTTTGTCTGCATGAACCTTGTCCTAAGGGCCTAAGGCCAATAGGACGTTAATCTCATCATCAAAGCAAGCAAGCAGACACAACCAGCCGTGTCTCCCTGATGAGTCCCGATCCAGCGGGCGAAAGGCTCGGAGCAGGCAATACAAATATATCTGCCTTCAAAAAGGATTGCGATGGTTCCCTTATGCAGCTAGTGAAGAGTTTTCATATCTGTAACATTTTTTTTTTAAAATTTCATTTTCCCAGTTTCTCCATCGTCAAACTCCCCTCTCCCCTCAAGTCCAAATCTTTGCCAGACAGTTCAGTTGTTGGCCTGCGCTTGTTTTTTCCCCCCCACTATTAGATTGTTCGTCTATGTATTTGTCTGACTTTATTCAAGTTTAAAAGGCTGTGCCAGTCTTGAATAAAAGTTACTCTGTGTTAGGTTTCCTTATGGGAGCAAAACATAACCCACTTGTTTACTGTTTATCAATATCAACAATGTCTTTCGATGGGCTGATAATATTAGCCAGAACGAGGCTTTGTTAAGTCTTAGCAGACGACACAAACTTTTGGTTCTACCGCTTTTGAATACAGATTGGTAAGAAGTGTATCCACTCCAAATTTCGTACTTATATCCCAAAAATCAGTCTAGTGCTAAAAACATACTCACCACAAGAGGTAAAGGGCCGTAATCTCTCCCTCTCAATCGCAGGAAAGTTAACGAGTTGGACGAATCACTTCACCCTCGAATTGGTCGGGAGTGCTGTCGGCATTCTATCTCAGCAACCAAATTTTGAAAACAAAAGGTAGGCCTAGGCCTAGTACCGGAACTAAAACCGTTTCATTTAAAAATTTGCTAAATTTTCCGCCCTCAGTCACCTCGTTTTGAAGCTAAATCTGCAACCATGTTTGAAATTTAAACGGAGCAAAACATTTTGTATAGTTTGCTTGCACCAAGGGCCGACAACATAGCAACCAGCGATACAACAACTTGGCACAGATTCAGTGTGCCCATTTTGTCGACTTAATCCTTTCCAACAATGTCAACTCTGCTTGTTTGCACACCGACCATTTAGCGAGGCTTCAAACTAACAGTTGCAACCGCGCTAGGTTATCAACCCGTGTGGGGAGTGAGATAAATGGCATAGCTGTAACAAAAAAAGAAAAAAAAAGGCAAATTAGCCAAGAAGCTCAAATGCCACTCTACTCGTTCAGTCACTGATCGATTGTGCAGGAAGTCAGAAAGGATTTTTGTCAAAGCTTACTTCATTGTGAGCTGTCGAACAGTTCGTTGAATCATCACAATCGCAAAGGTAACTTTTGGATTAATTTTTGTCCAGGAAAGTAGATTAAAAAAAAGTACATGTTCTGATTTTATTGACAAAAGGTGCTGTACTACAGATTTTAAAACTTGATTTTAGAATGTGTATTGCTGAATAAAATGTTAATTAGTTACAACACTATATAATGGAGCTCTAGAACATTGCATGTGGAGCAGTACAAACATGTGTACTGGCTAGACTGGTTACCTCCCAGTCCCATTGATAAGTGGGGTTGATGAAGGCTTGGGCTATGCTGGTTGAATGTAGACTATCCTCATGGACAGCTATGGCCATTGGAAAGGCCTAGCTAGAGGTGTGAAAACATTGTTGGAATACCCCCTCACCTCCATCTCTCCCCTCCCCAGATCTTTCTCTTCTTTTGGGCTTCCTTCACTTTTAAGAGGGGCTTTTCAGTTATAATGCTGCTCCCACTAGAACTAGCTCAAGCATGTATGTAGGTCAGTGTTTAGTATTTGTTTACACATGGTACATTTATGCCTTGTGGGCATGCACACATGCACACTCACACTGACACAGTCACATTACACAGACAACACACACACACACACACACACACACACACACACACACACACACCCACACACACACACACACAGAGGCACACATGCACAGAATGAATACATTGATACACTCATTTGCATGAGATGCTCTCTGTCTCAGTCTCTCTGCCTGTCTGTCTGTATAACTCAGTCTGTCTTTCTCTCTTCTGTCCACAAGGAAAGGGACAGCATGGTTTGCAGAAAGATGACTGTGTCATTGTATGTGTAATGTATGTTTGTACTTAATGGCCTATACATAAATGGTACATTATAATAAGTGATCATGTTATTGGAAATTAGACCAACTATGTATGCCAGTTATTCACATTGAAATAAAGTATGTGGCTCATTCTTAGTGATTGCCATTTCAGAAGAGTCCATAGAGAGGAAGCGGATTACAGCTGAACCATGTTCAGTGGACCACAGGATTACAGCCGACTAGACCTGAAACAGTTTGGAGGTCACAAAGATGAAGTAAGCAGAGTATGCTTTTGATAGTGCATCTGTTTCTAATTCATTGCTACTTTTCCCTTGGTGCCAGCACGATGTTATGCTTAGCAACTGCTATTAATAATGAAGTTTATGTGATAGTTAATATTACAGCTTTGACCACAACTGTTTTTGCCAGTTTCCTTCATGTTCCCTTACACCAAGAAGAATTGTTAAAGATGCCATTACTGAAGTTCCTAGTTCCTTCAGCTCTGACAGTAGTGATGTTGATATTGTTTACAGTAATAGAAATGATTGACTGTGAAAATGACTTGACCCAGCTTGTGTAGGATGTACCTACTTGCACTAATAATTTCTATGTCGCGCAACCAGCATGATTTAGTGTCCCCATCTGAAAGAGGTGACAAAGCTGTTGTATGGATGTTGATGCCATTTCATATCTCTGTGTGATTATGGTAAGTTTAATGCTTATGACAGTGCGTTGGTAATGATGATGAAATGATGGTGATGATGATGACATCCTCAACAGGTCAACTCTGTGGCCTTCTCCCAAGACTTCCAGATGCTGGTCACTGGTTCAGATGACCAGAGAGTGCGTGTCTTTAATGCCAAGACAGGGCAACTGCTCTGTAAACTGAAGGGCCATGACGGTAAACTTGTTGCTCTGTCAACAGATCTGTCTGTGTATTGGTGTCTATTTTGCTGTCTCTCTCTCTTTCTCTCTCTCTACTCTCTCTCTTGCGGGGGTACCTGAACTGTGTTCAGAGTCGACAGTTGCTCTGTTTATTTGCTCCTAATTAATTCATCAAATTATGCCGGATTAAGACGTTGTAACTTCATGAGACTTTGCCAAGAGCTGTGAGAAGAACCATGCCTTCTTCTAATGTAGATTTTCGTCCGAGATGTGGCTGTTTTCACCCCGTATTCATAGCTTTCATGTTGAAGAGAGCCAGAAAGCGAGTCGCCATGCGGGCTTTCAAATCAAAACCATGGTGGGCGGTGCCATCGTAGGTTGCCTCCTCGTGTTTTTGTTCTGGGGGAGTTTTTGCTACAGTGTGGGGATGTTGAACAAAACCCAGGACCAGCTAAGAGCTCTCAGCGACAGAGCACACTGACAAATGCAGGACGCAGAGCTAGCGTTGACACTGAGAACTCCTCCGCCAGCACGGCCAGAACTTCGTTGTCTGCTGGAGAACCCTCCAACTTGAAACTAATGTCCTTACTCCAGTCCATGAACCTCAAGTTCGATCAGATGACAGGCGACATCAAGGACATCCGTGATGGTCTCTCTGTCCTACAGGAAGAGATGTGTTCATTGAAGGAGGAGATTGTGGACTTTCGGCGTGAGAATGACGATGTCTGTGGCACCAATGAAGACCTGAGGAAGAAAGTGCAGGAACTGAACAAAGATGATGACCTTGAGGG
>JAFLJL010004306.1:7500-12500 GCA_018398815.1 Conus ventricosus | reverse complement strand
GTGGTGGTCAATTGGTCATCTAATTGATTAGCTAGATTTCACCCCCACCACACACATACCTTCCCCCCTTTCCTACTTAACTGGTGCCGTGTGGCTTAAGTCGTGTGGGCCCTGGTCAATCTAAATTGGCCAGCTGAGTCTGGGTAGGCACCACGACGTCCGACTAACAATGACGCTGGTTCCACAAAGTGGCTAGATGAGTCTGAGCCGGGCTCTACGACTCGTCTCGCTAGACATCGAGGCGTCGGTGAAAACGGCTTAGTCAGTCTAGGTGGGTCGGACCGTCTCTGTGAAACCTCTCCACTAAGCTTAATTGGCCGGATCCGAACCATGGACCCGGTCTACGTGGCGCCAAGATGTCTGCGTTTGGACTTATGTCCAGTCGAAGTGGCCGGCGACGGCCCACACTTGGGTTGTGTTGAATTTTGACCGTGACAATTTCCCCCTTGCAAAAGAATGCACCGCTTGTCTCAAAAAAACGGTACAAAAAGACAAAACCGAATTTGCTGACACACACTACACGCGCAAATTTTTGGAAAAATACTTTAAAACCAACGGTTTAAAAATTTAAAAAAATTCCCATTAGTGAATCCCACTCCAATGAGCTATCATTGAGTGCGCTTTTGGTTATTTCAACTCTTTTAAAACGCCCTCTGTGCGCATTTATGCCATTCCCCTCCCTGGGATTTGCCATTTTTCCTTTCAAAATTTTAAAAAAAGCCAATATAACATGATCACGATCCATGAACTTACTGGGAACTCCTCCTCCCTTATTGCGAATAATGCATCACTACAAAAAGCGACGTATCTAGCATAATACATTCACATGAACAAGTCTCAAAAAGAAATAAACAAGTCCACACAAAAAAAAATATGAACAACCAACGGGAATAAACCCCATACCCAAATCAACATAACTGGAATCAAAAACATATTTCAAAAAAAGCACCCCGGATGACGACTTCCTCTGGTTGCAGTTGCAGACACCCATAAATAGTCGGCTCCACATTCTGTCGACGGGAATGTACTGCACTCGGCCCTGAGGGCTGCAGTCCCATTCCCCCAACGCGAACCCTGCTGTTTTTCAGCTGTGCCCCCTGCAGGAATTTGAGGGGTTGGTGATCTGTCTCTATCAGAACTTTTTCCCCATACAAGTATTTGTGGAACTCTGACGGCCCAACAACGCTAAAATCCTTCTCCCCGTGCGTATCCTTCTTCACATTTTTGTAATTCCTGTAGCAACCACGGGAAAAATGACCCCTCGTGTCTGAAAAAATACGCCCCTACCCACCCCCTGAGATTTTCCCGCAAAAAAAAATGGTTTGGACATATTGTCTTCAAGAGGGGAGGGGGAACCTAGTCTTTCCACACCTCGCAGTGCTTGCTCTGCAGGTCTGACCACTCGACCACTGGGGTTTCCCGCCTTGACCAAAATATGAAGGCTCGTGATTGTGCGAAATTTGGGGGCAAAACCCCCTAGAACCCAATAAGCCTAGCAGACCCCTGACTTCTGTTTTTTTTTTGGTCTTTGGTCTCTCTGAATTCATCATCTTTCCACCTTTCCCCTTTTTGGTGCTTTGTGTCGCCTCCGACAACAAAAAACCCAGGAATCAGGTTGGAAAACCAAACCCGGCACTTTTTTGGTCTGGTGGAATTGGCTTGTCTCAACCCCTCCAAAACTGCTCCTAGCTGCCTCTTTGCCCCCCCTGTTGGAGCTATCAAATGCATCCTGAAAATTTTCAAGCCTTCCAAACCCCCTCAGTACTTTCCTCATCATCCGAGAGAAGATGCAGGTGCTTGACCATCCCCAAAAGGAGTACTCGCCACTGGGTTGCCCATAGGAGTGGGGAATGCTGTGGGTTCCCTTTTAGTCCCCACCAAGGCTATTTGCCCGTAACCTTTCTCGATCGACCCCGGTGAATACTGGCTCTTGCTTGTGGCGATCTGAGCGAAGGTCTTCCAGTTGGGTATGACCCCTGCATCGACCTGGTGACACTGTTTAGACGTCTATAGTCGACACAGAACGATGCTCACCCGACTTTTTCCTCACTAAACGACGGGTGCACATTGAGTTTGGACGTTTAATACCCCAAGGGGCCAAATTTTTTTTTCCCCCTCCTCGATCACTTTCTTGGGGCTATGGGGTCGGGGAGGCTTTTCAAGTACGGGTTTTTGGATGTCACTCCACCGACATGTCTCTAGAGTTGTCCTGCCTGGTTTATCGTCAGGGACGCCCTAACTGTTCTAGGGGCCCACTAACTTCCCCCTGTCTCCTATTTTCCTAGCCCTTTTATACATGACACATCCCGTTGATCTTCTCCTGGAAAAAATCAGGCAACAAAACTCCCCTTCTTCTGCTGGGTTCCCTTTTCCCCCTCAATGATTGCTGCTGGGCCCATTGCTGGGCTCACGTGAATATATTTGCGGGGAAATTCGCATGGGAAAAATTTTGTTCCCTTTCAACAATTGGGGAAACCCGACAACCTTTTCATGATGGTGATGGTCCTTTCCAATGCACACAGCTTGTTGTGACCGTGGGAAACGTACCAGGACTTGACCCCGCCTTGGGGATTGCTTTCCCCGGGCCCTTTCCCGTCATATTGTTCTTCTGAACGCCCTAGCCTTTTGCAACTTTTCCCTTTCAACCTTACATGTCTCATACTGTGCCACCTTTTGGAACAGGGGCGATTGGGGGCCCAAACGATCAACAGCCACTCTCCGAACGGTGTTCAATTAAAGGGGGATTTAAGAGGGCCTTCCTCTTCACCCCCCTTGTGGGTGACCTTTGAACCCCATCACATGGGGCTGCGAACCGCTTTTATGTCTGCCCTTGCTCCCGGCAATGAAATCATCAAAGACTCGGTTCGCTGTTTTTGTGGTGCGAGATGACCCGCCATGAGCGACTCGTGACCCACTGACATGACAGTGTCACGATAACATGCTGGTACCTCTAACTGAGTGGTCACCTTACCTGTCTTTCCCTTGGTGAACACTCGGTACAACAGCCCGCCTTTCACAAGAAATTCTGTCTCACCTCCTCTAACCTCCTGTTTCTCTCCACCTCTTGCCAACTCCCAAGACTTCACGAGCGAAGGGTCTTGTTCCTGTGCTGCCCTAAACTCATCAGGCGACACGTCTATGCCCGACTTCCTTCCTGGAACAACTAACGGTTTAACAACCTTTTCCTCCTTCTTGCTCCGTGTCTGAACTGCTGCCCCTGTAGCAGTCAACAACTCAGGATCCCCTGGATCCCTTGCACCTGGAATATTTCCAATGATCAAATCGTGAAGGGTTTCTCCATCACCAACGCAGACAACTCGCCTGAGAAGTAAGGGGTACGTACTTCTATCTTAGCAACTGGAAACTCCCTCACAGTGCCATCGATTAGAGTACAGGTCTGGATTTGCCCTGTCAAATCCCCTTTATCGACCAGCGTTGTTCGTACTACCCCGCATGAACAACCAGTGTCTCGTAACACTTTCACCCTCTGCTGGCCAATCCACCCTTCTTCCACTGGTAACGAACCACTCAGCCTAGTGCCCTCCATCCCTGACACTGACTGCTGTCCAGTGCTAGCCATAGGCTGCACTCCACCCTCTTCAGACTGAATCCCTTTTGGTTCCACTGCAGGTCGTTTCCCTTGACGACCCTTATCCACTTCTTGCAAGGCTGCTGCCTTCTGGAACCTCATGCGACAATCCCTCGCCACATGTCCCTTCTTGTGACAAATGAAACACCTAATGTCCCTTTGCCCTTCCTTCTGCCCACCACTGGGTTGCAGACTTTGCAGAAAACTCCCCTGGTCTCCTTGCACTCTTCTCACCTGTGCCTAGCACCTGTTTCTCCTGCACCTTAGTGCCCAAACGTGCCTCTCTATACACCTCTGCGAACTTCAACAACTCTCCTGCTGTCTCTGGCTGTCTCTCTTTCAAATGTATGGTTAACTCAGGGCCGCAACCTGACAAAATCTGTTCCTTCATAACTAGCTCTTTCAATTCAGCAAACTCTTTCTTCGTACCACTCAACTCTAACCATTTCTCAAAATAGTGATCTAGACGTGCACCAAACTGAGTGTACGTCTCACCTGCTTGTAATTTAGCTGAACGAAATTTCTTCCTGAACCCCTCCTCTGTGAGTCAAATCCTTTCATTAAAGACTCCTTCACAGCACCAAAATCAGACTGTTGTTCTGCTGGTAACGCAGTGAAAATCTGCAACGCCTTACCCGTCAGTAACGCCGACAAAATGACTGCCCACTCTTCTGGGGCCAACCCTGACTGGTCGCAAACGTTTCGAAACGACTGATGTATGCATCAATCGAATCGGTCCCTTCCGAGAACTTTGGCAACTTGGGTCGGGGAGCATAGCTGCGCACAGAGTCACTGGAAAGTGAACTACCATCATCGGTGGCCTCCCTTTGTATTCTCACTTTCTCTAATTCTAATTGAACCTTTAATCTTTCTGTTTCCTGCGCTTCCTTTAGTCTTTCTGTTTCCTGCGTTTCCCTAGCTTTAATCCTTTCTGTTTCCTGCTTCATTCTTTCTGTTTCCTCCCTAGCCTGATTATCATTAGCCTGAATCCTTATTTTTTCTGTTTCCTGCTCTGCTATTTCTCCCGCGACACGTCGTCTTTCCGCGCGTTCATCCCTTTCCATCTTTTGCTGGTTTTCAACGAATGCTCGCAACTCATCTCCTGTGTAGCCTAAATCACGAGCGACGCTCACAAGTTGTTCAATAGGGTGTTCTTTTCTTCCGCCATTATAAACTCTTTTTTTTTTTTTTTTGAACAAGATTTTATTACGACAGCCAAACTGGTGGTTTCCGACACGAGTGACGTAATAGCACAATCCTATGAATGATAATATTAGCTTGGACAACGTAGTTAGTTTTTATAAGACGCCCAGCGCCTGACCCAACTATGAGAGCGAATTATAGGCAATCTGTACGAAATAAGTACTCTGGGCTGAAATGCCAAGCCTAGTATTAACTATCTTGGAAGCAA